>CM021100.1:151902722-152043425 GCA_007115665.2 Sequoiadendron giganteum | reverse complement strand
GGGGGAGAGAGAGAGAGAGAGAGAGAGAGAGAGAGAGAGAGAGAGAGAGGTAGTTCTTGAGCTGAAGGGAGAGAGAGTCAAATAAAGTGATGGAGATAGTGAGAGAGAGGTCTAGAGTATAAGAGATAAACAATGAGCAAGAAAGAGAAAAAGAGAGAAAGATGATACAACTTGTTGATCATTGAAATTTGGCCTTCTGATTACTAAAATTTGACATGTTGATTACTGAAATTTGACCAAATCTAAAAAATTATAAGATCTTCCAAAAACTAGAATTTGCATTATAAATCTAAGAGATTTGAAACCACTCTCAAACATCCCAAAACTATATACATGAAATATAACTTAAAGTATAAGAAAGTAAATGTCCATATGTAAATGTCAACTTAACTATTTCATGTATATAGTTTCCTTGGCAAAGGCAAAGAAAGAGAAAGACAAAAAAAAAAGTTCAAAAATGCATTCCAAAATCTATGCTTCACATTTGGTGAGCACCAAATTTGGCATTTGCCAAATGATGCACTTCATTTGGCAAGAACCAAATTTGGCACTCACCAAATGAGCTACATTGGGAAATACCAACCCAAAGGTTTGGATTTTTCCTTGGGCATCCAACCCAAAGGGTTGAACAACCATTTCATGCCAAGGACGTGATTTTCTAAAAGGGTAACAAAATTTCACACATTTTTGGTCGTGCTCTCCATCAAGTTTGCACGTCTTTCAATAAAAGTTTATAAAAAAATAGTGATGATGTTAGGCTCTCTCTTAGCTTTCTAAATATATAATTTTTTAATCTTTTGACTATGTTAAGGTTTTCATCTATAGCTTCTCTTGTTAGTACCTCCATTTTTTGTCAAAAACCAACATGTGCTAGTTTTGGTATAGATATTTACTCATTCATTGAATTTTGAAAAAAATTACATGTTTATAAACTAGAATCCATTCTACACGTAATGAAAAAAATGATTTTTGATTAGTTTTCAAATTTTTTAGGAGGGAGCACACTCAAATTTCACTTTTTCAGGATGTGTCCACTTTGAAAATTCATAAAATATTATATATTCATTGAAAAAATTAGCCAAAAGAACTAGGATAAACTACATGGTGTTAGCTAATTTCTCATAGTTCATATTTTTAAAATTTTAAAAAATAAGTTAGCGAAAACGGGAGGGGCCCATAGATGCCATGCTATTTTTTTGATAAAAATAGAACTACTTTTGGGTCCCCCCCTTTTTGAAACCATTAATATTCATTATTTTTTAAAAAGAATAGTAGCTTAGAAAGTAGATTCAGAGCACTACAACTCTTGTTTTTATTGTATCTTCAAACTTTGAGCATAACTATCTTCATTTTCTCATGAACATCAGACTTTGTTAATTTCAAAAAAGAAAAGAAAAAAAAGAGTGGCATCTTAAGAGCCATTTTTGTGTCACAGATTGGTGTGCACACCCAGTGCTTAATCTTATTACAATTTGGAAGATGAATATTAGGGGCATAATTCTTATAACAATGTTGTAAGTAATCAAAAATTTGTTAGAGGTAGTAGGTTGCCTACTACATATATCCTTTAACCTACTATAAGTGTTAATGGACTACTACAAATAAACAAAAAATTTCTACAAGCATTCAATTGGTTACTTTAAGTGTTCATATAACTTTCACATGCATGTGAACACCAAGAAGAGTATGTTTGTACTTGTGTTGATCAATAAGAAGTATTATCTTTTGCTAGTCATTAATGAGGGTAATTCATATTGCTTTAGCAATGCTATAGGAGTTGGAATGGTAAGATAATGATAGTATGATTGGGTTACAATATTGTAGACAAGCTGATAATGGTTCAAAGCACTATTATACTACACATGGGGTCAACCAATGCATGTGTTCATTTCTACAAACTAGTTTTAGGGAGGTTGTAGTAGTTGGGAATTCATTTTGGGAAAGATAATTAATAGAGGTAGTTTTCATTACATGGGTGGCTTGATGTTGTCTACATGTCTCTCCTTCATAGTAGGATGATTAGCTGGGACAACAATTGTCTTATATGTTACTGATAGTTTGTTTAATTATCCCTAGGCTATAATAGTTTGGTCATTCCTCTTGGAAATAATCTCTCAACTTTGAACATGATGGCATGATTATTGTGATATGTTTGGTGGTCAATTTAATTATCTTATTGTGGGAAAAGTGTGTTTTCTCTATTGGTGGGTCACACAGATCATGACAAACAACTTATCAAGGTTAAAAGGATGGTTTTTTCTTTACAAAGTGACCATCTATATTTTCAAGTGAGAATAGTTAGAAGAGATTTTTTTGCTATTCCAATGTAACCATTGATCTTCCTTGGCAAGGAAAATAAAGAGGAATAAGAGAAACTTGAAAAAATAAAGGAAAAGTTAGTTGGTTAAGTAAAGAAAGGCATTTTCTAAATTGTTGAGGCAAATAACAAGAGTGCTTGCAAATTTTAAAAGAGTAAATTGGAAAAAGAGGTGATTATGAGATTAGTCTAGAATCCCAATAATACCATTAAATTGATTCTCTCCTTTATTAATATTGATACAATAAATAAAAAACTTAATTACATACATGAGGGTACATGATGTTTTCTATGTTAGTCAACTTAGTTCATATTGTAAGACCCAACTAATGTTCAGTGAACTTGGTGATATTCACACAATTCAGAAGGGGTACCTAACTGAACAATCCACTAAACCCTTGTAAATAATCCATTTAATTATCAACTAGGGCTAACATAAGCTTGTGATGATTTTGGCATTGTATGTGCATTCATAGAATCTGTACTACCTACATCATCTTAGTATAGGTGTTTACACATGTGGAAAAACATAAACTGTATAACAGTAAAAATAATTGATTCTAGAACTATTGCTATAGGTACTTACAACTAAAGACTATAACTAGTTCACTGTCAAGAATGAATTTTGTAACTAACTAACACTAAAAAAAATTACTCACTCTAGAGGATAATGCATTGAGACAAAAAAATCATGAATATAAGACAAGATCTTATTCATGATTTCATTCACATTCACAACATGAAGAATCTGATTAAGAAAAATACAATAATGGAAGTAAATACTATAACAACAAATAATATGTAGAAATTAAAGTGGGGAACAATTACCTTGAGTGGCCCTTGCTCAAGTGATTGTCTCCATAGGATAAAATTAAATCTAGCTTCTCAAATCAATTAAACATAACGGTAATTGAAAACCTCTTCATGACATAACACAAGATTTCACAATCTAATAAGAATCTTTAGGGCTATCTTATTTATAAAAACATAACATGAAACAAGAGTATTGTTTGTGTAAACAAAAGAAAACTATCTAAACATATCTAATTGATGTATATGCTATGCTTGTTATTCTCCTCAACCACCGAACCATATATATAGGTTTGGAGGAGTCTTGTTGAAACAAGGACTCAAAACAAAAATCTAAATACATATCACCACTCCCTTAAGGAATAAAATGTGACAAAGTCTGCATAACTAAAAAACATAACTGAAAAGGTAGAAGAAGTTGATTAGGATTGTAATTCCGTTGCAATGGTAAAACAAAAACGTAGATTGTGGAAATAGTCACGTTGGATTCCTAATCATAGCAGATTTCCTCTTCTTCAGTAGTCCTATTAAATGACATGATGACTCACAATCATCCTGATAAATAGACACCTACAATTCTGCAACTGTTGTGTTTCTCTTATTCTATAACTTCCCCTACATTGTTGTCTAAAACTCCTTTGGCTACGGGTTGTGCTTCCTAGTTGTTGTAGGCTACAGTTTGCTAACTCTGGCTTCTTAGATGCAAAGATTTAGTTCACCTAAACATATACACAATACTAATAACCATAAATTAAACACAAATCTACACTGCATTCCATACATATTCACAAATTTTAACCATGTAATTACTAGCATACCATACTCATATTTCCATTTACTAAAACCAAGTTCAATTTGCATGATGATCATAAACATATAGCAAAGTTCAGGAATATGAATGAAACAAGTATTTGGAAATGTCTAAAGTATGTACTAAACAACAAAAATCTAGCTAATAATTGGCCTCATCACATATCATGAGGATAAAGAGGATAACAACATGGATGTTCCAACAAGGGTACCGTCAAATATCTTGGACATGCCAGACTTAGAGGCATAAGAAGTGATTGTTTTCATAAGATTTAGAAACATGAAATGGAAGGAATTATTGGTTCATTAGTAGGGTCAACCCAAATTGCAAGCATTATGGGAATAAGTTAATATTTTGTGGAAGTACATGAGGATAAGGTGTTGGAGTTCTTGGAAAAGGACTCCACCACTCCCTTTTGAGCACTCAAGAAAATTTTGGTGCCTTCACATCAAATATTAGGGACAGGTGTTGATGTCAAGGGCCTCACCTGATTTGGAGTGGGGGAGGATATAAGGGGGTATTGTGTCTTAGAGCGTAGTGTTGGGTCTGAGGCCTCAAAATTAGGTCATTCCCTACTGGAAATGGGCCACACCATGTTCTTGTAGTGTAGAAAAATGTATCCCTTTACCTTTTCACTTTTTTGGGCCCTCCCTACTAACATTAGGCTTCTTTATGCCTTATTTGGTCCTATTTTGCATCCACAAGCCTTACTTAATACATCTTTCTGAGGATAATCATGACACATATATCAATTGACTAATCATAATTTAATAATTTTGGATTGTATGACCCAAATTTAGTGATTTGGGACTCATAAACCACCTTGGGCATATGGGTCCCACCTAAGTTTCGGGGCCTAAACCTAAATTTTGCATAAAACTAAGCCTTTCTTGAAATTTGTGTCTCGAGCTTAGCCTAATGGGACTCATATGCCCCAACTAGTGTATGAGTCTCGCTTAGCTTGGACCTAATTTGAATTCAAATTCTTGGTGGGGTTTTATTCTCCTAAATTTGATGTCAGCTTGTAGTGTTGTATTTTTAGGAAATTTGGCATAAACAAGTATAAATACAAGGTTATTTCACTCATTTTTCTCCTAGCAAGTTGATTAAAGCAATCTTATAGAAAATTTGAGATCACGAGAGTTTACAAGAGAATTCAAGAGCATTCAAGAGATGATTATCAAGCATTTTGGAGCATTATTCAAGGTTCAAGCATCATGTCAAAGTCATCATGCATCATATTTGTTGTTGAGCTAACATTTGCGATGTAGGGTTCTTATGATTCTAGCAAGCATTCAAGTCAAGATTTATAACATACAATCAAGAGTTAAGATCCACATTCATGCTAGCCATTACTTACAAGATTGCAACCTTTTATTCAAGGGTTTGGTGAGTTACAACATTGCATACTTGTTCATTCATCACTCCTTCATTCTATTTGATTTCATTTTAAGGTTTGATTACCAAAACGAGGTTTGACTTAGGCAAATCCCTATCCACTAACAAAACAACATTTTACCCTCTCTTTGATGTGTGATTTTCAGGTTTAGGTTGAAGATCCATTAGAGAGAAATTTTAGAGAGAGTTGTCAAGTTGTCAAAGTTTTCATCTACATTGCAAGATCACAAAAAGTCACCTACAAGTTGCAATTCACTGTTTGAGAACCATAGGTTTGATAGGAGAGAAGCTACAGGAGAGCATTAGAGGATATCAGAATTTCAGATCAACCCTGATATAGGGACTAAATGGCCACTTGTGGCGTATGAGTCTCAATATACCAAAAATTTAGGTATTTTTTGTAGATCCTGCATTACCAGTTCTAGATTTCGGTCTCAGCCCAAAAGCCTAAACTAGGACTAAATATCCCTACTAGCATATGAGTCCCAATGTGCATTAATAGTTAGATTTTTAGGATTTTAGACCTTGTTCTGAGTACATTCAACTTTCCAGGTGCACCTTTGTCTCTTCTTTGTTCATTCTTCTATTTTTTAGTTTTATATCTTGGATTGCATAGTTAGGTTTTCATATCATTGCATTTCTTGTCTTTCCAAGCCTTGCTTAGTGGTGAACCCCATTTTAGTCTTTAATCATGCCCTAGGACACCCTTCTATCAGATCTCTTTCCCCATCCCATCCTTGGATTGAGATCTCTAAGGTTTCCTTGAATGAAACTTGGAGAAAATCGATTGTTCTATCTCCCTAAATGATAGAGCGATGATTTTTGATGTTTTAGTTCCAAGGTGTGCAGTCCTAGGTAAAGTGGGGCTTACGAGTAGATGAGGTACACATGAATGATTTTGGGTTCCAAGGGAGTGACAAAATGAGACTTGGAGTCCTAGGTCTGAAAATTGACCCAATACAAGGGTGTGGTCATGTAGGGAAAGAATTGGGATGCCTAGGTTGGGGCCAAAATAGGGGTCTAAGAATGGGGCTCGTAGAGTACCAATAGTGGGATGCTGAAATGGGTCCAACTAGAGTGCCAGTTTGAGTGCCAACATTGGGGCACCAAACTTGGTATTATAACAAAGACTCAAGAAGTTCCAAAAAGGGGTGTTACAAGGATTCTCTAAAAGTGTGTCAAGGTGCACTAGGGTGTGCTAAGGGTGCACCAAGGCCAGGACAAGATCTAGATCAAGGTTCCAAAAAGTAGAGTTGGGCTAGCATGTGTGCACAACAGGTCTAGGAGTGGAACAAAGTGGGGATATCATGATGTTTGAAGGATGTGATATTCTTTTAGGCCAAACATTGTGGTCATTTCCTAAGGTGAAAAGGTGGCATACCAACAATTATGGTGCTTCTCTAACCAAGAAAAGTGGCATACCAAAAGTTGTGGTGGTTGCCCAAACTAGTAGTTAGAGTTATGGACCAAACTGGATTGTGCAATCATTGGACCAACAAGTGTGTCAACCTTCAACATTCTAGGAATCCACCAAAAAAATATTATATGGGAAGAAGAATATCCTATTGGTATTGATAATAGAATTCTGCAATGTAAGTTTCTTCCCACAAGCAAATGGTCATGGTGGAGAAATGCAAGGAGGCCCATAACTAGCAATCAGAGAGCAAGGTGACCATGGAGAGGGAAGCGGTGTTGTAGTGAGGAGTGGAGCTATGTTCATAGGTGTGGAGTCATCTACAACATTGCAAAGGAGTTGGACTTGAAGTTCCTAAGTGGGGGATCTATGTCTTGGAGTGGGTAAGTCTCCCTAAAGCCTAAGGGATTAGGGGGCACCAAGGGGAGAAGTGTGACAATTCTGAAGAGGCCTGAAATCTTGGATTCTTGAGGGTTTGGAATTCACGTGAAGAGATACAACCAGGGGTGAGATCAAAGAGAAACACCACAACTTGGAGAGTGTGTGCATACCTAGGGGTGGGAACCTGTAATTGGGCACTTCAAAAGTGACCAATGGTAGTGATCAACAAAATAATTGAAATTGAATGTAGATCAGGCCAAGGGCCATTTGCAATCAATAAAGTTGTATGTTTACCCCCACTTTGGTGTTACACTATTTTGTGTGTATATATCGGTGTTGACCGTTGCATTGTGCATATAAGTTACATTACATTTTTAGTTATGATGTACATTAATGTGTTGGTGTGTGTAGGATTTGAAGCTTGTGTATGTAGATGCGTAGTTCAACACTCTTAAACACACTTGATTACCACAAACAAGTGAAGAAAAAAAATTGATAACATATTCCACCTATTTAATTTTTTACCAAATATTAATATGTGTAATTTATATTCCTACTCATTATATACCCTATTGTTTATTTCATTCTCTTATTATTCTTTGTATATTTATTATTACTACAAATATCAAACCAAAAATTTATGAATCTATTTTGGATTGTAATTCCATTGAATGAATGAATGAATGTTTTTAATTATGTCCATAAGACTAGCCAATCTATGGGACCCTCAAAATGAAACCAAACCACATCTTCCAAAACAACAAAACAACCACTGACCCCATCAATTACTTGTTGTTTTCTAACTCTTTGTTGATTTTTCTTTTGTTGTGAATTTTGATCAGGTAGCTTGTTCTTTTAGCAATCTTATCCTCTTCAAACAAGGCCTCTGATGATTTGACTTTTAGCAAATCTGAGTAATTGTACTGAATTTCTTTGTAAGCCTTACATTGCATAATGTACTGCCACTCTGTCTCCACTAAAATCGAAGAGCAGAAACAACAAATAATATATGTCCACACCTCTTTGAGTATTTTCCATCTTGTTGTTTCACATCTCAAATAGTGTGAGATAGTTCTTAACTAGGCTATTATAACTTTAGCCTTCCACTTTATATCTACTCCCACGTAGTATTTTTGCTCATAGTCATAGGTGGGGTTAAAATCCAAAACATAGTGCTCTCTTTTTTTCGACCAAGTTGTTTCAACCACATGATATTCTTGAATTTTTCTTTTACACACCTTTTAATTTCTACATTTTTGTTTGGACACTCCTGCATGTTGATGGCCCATTTTCCCATCCACTTGACATTTTGTTTCATCCATGTGCTCTTTCTTCTAGTTATTTTTTCTTCCACCACAATTTTGGGCCATCGGTGTTCCCCCATATTCTCAATTCTATTAAAATAGTCTAATAGATGAATTAACACAACCATTTCCATTGGAAAGACACCAGCTTCAGCTAAAACAATCTCATACGGGACTATACTTATTATTTTGAAATTGCTTGTGATTAGGTGCTTTTGTAATCTTTTTATTTGTCTCCATTTTAGAGCTGACGTGCTGTAGCCCCAAACTTTGTAACTCAAATAAATTCTTCTTTGTTTTCCAATCCCATAACTCATCTGATCTACATCTGTCTTGAAGCAAGTAAAGAGCTTTCCAACCCCCTTCTATTCTTTTTGTCCTACAAGTCTCCCAACTGAGAGTGTTGCAAAAATTGAGACCCAAATATTTGTATTCATTTACCACTTGCAAAGAGTTTTCCTCAAACTCAAAATTTATTTGCTTCCTATTTATTTTCAATGTAAATATCATGACCTTGGTTTTGCTGATGTTCACTTGCATCCCTACATCTTGACAAAATAAATCTAGAGCTTTTAGATGTTCTTGTAGACTATTTTCTAAAATTTCCATTAAGGTAAGATCATCCGCATACAACAATAACTTGATCACATAAGTTTCTGAGAGAACACCATCACCACCAAACATGTCTAACCATTCTTCTAACTTGTCTATGTATATCCCAAACAAAATGGGAGATAAAGGGCAACCCTGCTTGACACCAATGTCACTCTTGAAGTAGTCAAAAAGACCCACCATTGTTATTATTTTGGTCTAAAATTGATCATAAAGTTTGTGGACAACAACCCTATACTTTTATGGAACTCCAAGTTGTTCCATTTTGTCCCAAATTTTGTTTCTAGGTATGTGTCAAAAACCTTTTTGAAGTCAACAAAATAGCAAAAAACCTCATTACCTTGTTTATCCCAAACCTTTTCAACCATGTGCCTGAGAGTGATGCAATGGTCAATTGTAGAATGCTTTGGTGTGAAACTAGCTTGCCCTTTTTCCCTCTTACCCTCCTTCTCGACCCAATTGATTCTACGTTCCACCATGCTCCCAAAGAGCTTCCCAAAAAGAGGATTAATCATTATGTGATAGGGTGGATGGAGATAGATCAAAATGTATAACAAATCAAACACATAATTCACCAAACATGTGCTACTGCACAATCTTCATTACTTCATCAATTGATTACATTCCTGCAAATTTTTAAATGTTGTTGCATTCTCATCTTTCTCCACATGACCACTTGGCCATCTCAATACTTGACCTGATCTAATGCATAAGCAATTACATCTACCTCTTTTATAGAGGTCTTTTGATATTACATAGATCATTCTAGAACTTAGGTCGACTTACAAATGTTTAATATTTTTCTATGTTTATCCTTATCTCTAAATCCTTATCTATAACTTTCTAGAACTTTACATGTCATATTGTTTTCATCATTTAATAGTGGTGGTGTGGGATAAATTACATATTCCAACACTCCACCTTAATTTTGACCATACATTTATCAACTCAAATTTTTCTTCCAAGTCTTGTGACTTTCTCAAATCCCTTTCTTGCATGATACCATATCTAAGATCCGCGGATCTCTTTCTTAAACTCTTTCTAACTCATCCCATTATTGCGGCAGTCTTTCAAACCTTGATCTTCAAATCTTCAGAACTTCAAACTGGAAGTACTTTTTTCTAGAAACTGACTATCTATTTCTTTGCATTTTCCTTAACATCTTCCTAGACCAACAAAACTCTCCCAATTTATTTCATATTTAACATATGAACATCTATATTTGAATTTTTTTCTCAATATACTTGTAACCTTTTGCCAAGTTGATCCATAAGTCCATCCACAATTCATTTGCATGCTTCCTGTATTTGTCTTCTCTCTTTGCCAACACATCTTCTCTTAATGATTTCTCAAACCACATATATCACATGGATGTAGATCCCAACATATATCTTTTATATGCCCTTTCTTGTTACAATGTGAACACTGAACACAATGCACTCCTTGAACAAATTTTGTTAAACTTGTATTATTTCCTTTACTTGTGATATATCCATGATTTTCATACTTTGGCCTCATAGGGTAAACCCACAAAAATGGTTTACAATTCGAGTGAGGAAGGAAAAGTTGAAAAAAATGACCTCATGCAGAAATATTGCTTTTAAGGGTTCGAACAAACTATTTGGTTCGAGCGAACCAAAATAGGGTTCGCTAAAACCCGGGTTTGAGCAAACCCATTTAATGATGGGACCCACCATTCTTAATAAAAATCAAAAAGTGAAGGCTTGTGGAGAGGGGGTTCGCTTAAACCCCCCTTTTTCCCCTTAGGCACCAAAAAAGTCCATAATTTTGTGCTTCGATGCTCAGGTTGAGGATGAAGATGGAGGAAACTTCACAAACCCAATTGGATGATGGTAGTCCTCAGAACAAGCTATCCAATGAATATAATTTTAATATGTTTTGGTTTTATTATGTATTTATTTTTTTAGTTTTATTAAACATAGGTTTTTCACCAAAAATCAAGCTTTTTGTTCTGCACATGTGGAAAAATAGTAGATTATCAAAATAAATTTAAAAAAAATATGAATGAACCAGATATTGAAGTCATTGATCCAACAAAAAAAAGGAATTTCGATACATACAATTAAAGTTACGTTGTATACAGTCTGCCTATATCTGAATTGTAATTGGTTTGACTTTGAAACTTGATTAAGGAAAAATATTCAATAAAAAACTATAAGACCAATTGGAAGCACTAGATATCGTAGTTACAAATCTAAATTCGAAAGAATTAGAATTTTTTCTTTCTTGAAAAAAAAATTATATTGTATATGGTGAACGTCACTCCTTAAAAATGTTGTTTGTTGAAAAAAACTAATTTTCGAAGGAGATGGAAAAAGAAGTGCAATTTGATTCCAAAAGAATTGAAAAAAATATATTTAAAATGTAAAGACAAAATGTCACAAATCACTATTTTGCAGATCATCTTCAAATTCCTCATGATTTAACCGCTATAGGTGCCCAAAAATGAAGATTTAGCTAGAAAAAAATATTTCAGTGTCCAGTTTGGCCAAAAATTGTAAACCAGCATTGTGGGATCACCCCATAACTGGTTCAACCGACTCTTTCATTCCTTGCTCATGCTTACCTAATCCTCGACCTTTATATTCCTTTCTTTTCATTATTTTCAAATCAATATTCTTCTCATTAACAAGATTAGTAGGTTCAAACACATTTTCATCTTCATTTGTACATTCTTCATCAAGAGAAACTTCAACAACGTCATATAAACCAATTGATTATCAACCAAACAAATCAAATCTTTAGTATCACACGACACATCACAAACCAATGGATTTGACCTTGAACATTCATTTTCTTCTTTCAATTTTATTATTTTTTCTTTCTTCTTCTTGATCTCATCAGGGAATTGCAATCTTCTTTCTAACTCTTTTTTTTCCTTTTTCACTTTCTCTAATTCTTTTTCCAAATTTTCATTTTTACACAAATAATCACATCTTTCTTTTCCTAAATCCACTATCTTTTCAATCAATTTTGAATTATTTCTTTTTTTTAAACCATCTCTTTCTTTATGTACCTTTTTACCAACTTTACCCATTGAAACAAATAATTAAAACTCACCTTACCTTGATAGTTGACTGTGATTCCACTATCGATTTCTTTGTTCGGCAGCTTCGCCTGCCTTCAGTCTTTCACAATTTCCTTGAATCAAACTTGAACTTCAACAGCTACAGCTGTGCTTAAATTGGCTTGCTTTATCCACATCTTCTATCTTCAACTTTCTGTCATTTTCTTTTAAAACTACTGTTATATTAAACTCCCGCGGCTTCTTCTTTTCTTGAATTCCTTAACAACGATTGGATCTATTTCTTTCTCTCTTGTGATCTACAACAAACAACAACATACCTTTTTACCTAGGTTGCGGCCAACAAATAACTGTGATCAAGTTTTCCTTAAGTGACCTTCTCCCTTGTGGCTTTTTTCAAATATGCGGTCAACTTCTGCGATAACTCAAACAACTACTATCTTATGGTTTGCGGCTCTATAATCTCCAAACATCGATCCTATCTTATGATTTTTGCACAACGATCTCCTTTATGGTGGCTTTAATAAAATGCGGTGACACAGTGTCTTCAATGACAATAATCCGCTTTTAACAGTGCATCAATCTCATTTATGTAATCTGCAATCTCTTGTTTCAGCTCCAAAAATAGCGGCGACTTTTATATTGGGTGATCCCTTGTCTTCAAACAACAAACCATCAATCTTCTCTTCAACTCCGCGATCTAGCTTTCTCACCACAATCTGCAACACACTTCTCCCATCAACTAACAACAACTGGCGAGACTTCAATAACTCAGATTTAGCCCGACTACAACATCTGCATCTTCAACTAACATTGATCATCTCCTCTTTCGATGGCCTCCTTCCGCGATCGGATCTTGTGACTTACTTTCAAATATGATTTGCCTTTGTGATTAGCAACAGACCTTTATTTGGACATATTCTCAAGAAGTTCTACGATCTTCTATTAGTGGCTGCTGCTACCTCTCTCTTTTTACAACGACCATTGATCTCAGGCGATTGGTTCCTTAGTTGCTGCTACTCTGCATTCTCGTTGTTGTGATGATAGAATAATCTTCGACAACCTCCGATCTGGCTTTGATTCTGCTAATGCCCAGCTTTTTCTTAATCCGGCTCTATACCACTATGATGGGGTGGATAGAAATAGATCAAAATATATAACAGAGCAAACACATAAATTCAAAAATATATGAAACACATAATACGCCAAACATGTGCTGTTGCACAATCTTCATTACTCCATTAATTGATCACATTCCTGCAAATGCTTAAATGTTGTTGCATTCTCATCTTTCTCCACATGACCACTGGTCATCTCAACATTTGACGTAGTCTGATACATAAGCAATTACCTATGCCTCTTTTATAGAGGTCTTCTGATATTACATAGATCATTCTAGAACTTAAGCCGACTTACAAATGTTTAATATTTTTTCATGTTTATCTTTATCTCTAAATCCTTATCCATACCTTTGTAGAACTTTACATGTCATATTGTTTTCATCATTTAATATTGATGGTTTGAGAGAAATTACATATTCCAACATTATGATGGTTGTTGACATCACCACACTTTTGTGGAGAAAGATAATTCAATTTGTTGAAAAACCATATTGAATGGTCGTATTGAAAATCCTTAGCAAGAGCTCTAAACCCCATTAATCAAGATGAGAATATTGGTCAAACTCAACTTCATGTGAATTTGAGGAAATAAATTCCTCCGGCCTCCCTAGCTGCTCGCTTCCGTGTAAAATAGATTAAAAACATTTCATTAAAAAACGAATAAAGCTCGAGAGAAGCTATATAATAGAGTGTTGGACTCTCTTATAAAGAGAACGAGTAAATAATATATCTTTCCCAATAAAAAACTGAAGAAAATATGATAAAATTCCAAGTGTTGACCCGCTAAGTGTTCACGCTTACAGTATTTCATACGGCAATATCTATCCAACGCATTCCCTACGGCAATGTCTATCCGCCATACTTCTGTTAACTCACGCATTACTGCTACTCTCTTTAATATTATCTAGAAAACGCTTTGTCAAACGCCAAGGATCGAATGGAAGTTAAGAGTTGGTGAATCGATTTATATTTAAGAAACCACTGTTGGTCATCTTCCACGCGTGTAGAACACATTAAGGCTCTCAACGACTAGTAATTTCTAGTGCACTGCAATTAATTTACTCTCTACCATTTCCTGTGCACTTGCCCTCTTTTGTACCGAAGCGGTGAATCATATTGCTATCCCACTCCCTTGTACAAAAAGTAGCTCAACCGGAGCACCGGACGACATTAACCAAATGCATGAGTTGCTCTGCAGACATTCTATTTAGTTATCAGACTAGGTATTTGTTTTAGAAGCCATGGAAGAAGCGCAAGGCACTAAGCCAATATAACAGAACGGCTACAATGAGCGTGAATAATAACACAAGCTTGATTGCCACAGAGAATGTGAGCAAAGTGGGTTTAGGATATGGAATAGCAATAGCAGTTGGAATACTGGTACTGGTCTCTACAATAATGCTTGCCTCTTATGTCTGTGTGAGAGTGCAAGGAATAAGAGGCACCGTTGGTAATACTAATAATGGTGATCGTTCAGCAGGAAATTTAAATAATAATAACAGTTTAGGCATTGGGCCTTCGGTAAACATAATTATTAACTGTATTGAAGGAGGCGTAGGAGGTCTGGATGAGAGGACCATAGATTCATATCCGAAGCTGGTGTTCTACAGGCGCCAGCAGCTGCCCCGCTCGCAGGACACGTGTTGCTCCATTTGCTTGGGGGAGTACAAGTACAAGGAAGTTTTACGTCTGTTGCCGGATTGCCGGCACTGCTTTCATGCAGGGTGTGTGGATGCATGGCTGAGGCTCAATCCGTCATGTCCCGTCTGTAGGGCGGCGTCTCCGTTACCGTCTCCGTCGGTCACACCTCTTCCCACGCCTCTCTCCGAGCTTATTCCTCTCGCAAGGCATTCTGCTGATGGGCGTTGACAAAATTTGTTACAGCAGGTAGCACAGAATTTCTTTCAGATTGGAGAAGAATTCAAAGCATATTGGTTAGGCTGTACTTTTTTTAATTGAAAGTAGGGGTATACATCACTTCAATAGTGCCTATGGACTAACCATTGCATCCAAAGCTGCTATTGCTAACAGACTATGGAGGTGAAAGTTTGTGGTTGGAGATGCATGAAAACAGGAATATATCTCTGGATAATCTCATAGCGCTGTTTTTTTCTCTCTTCAGATTTGTATTGATGCCAAGAACATTATGTACTTTGTGGGCCATTTATTCAATTCATACCTTGATGGGTTTTTTTTCTTTTTTCCTTTTTCCTAAATTTTCTGAAAAACTGTGTAGATAGCCAAAAGCCTACGTGTGGATGACTGAAAAACTATGTATATGGTTGAATGACTACACCATGGCTAAGCCTTGAGAAACTGAACTACCTAGTGTGTTGTTCAATAACCCTGTAAAAATTTTGATTTTTTTTTTTTTAAGCAGTCTAACTGTATTTCAGTAGTGCCTAGTTATACAGGAAAAATACAGCCAAGGTAAGCTCTTTTAAACAAATATCATTCAATGGCAGTGGGGCTCAAATCACGAACTTTTAAAACGTGTAGACCTTGTGCTGCCGTATAACTAACTGAACTCCTACTTTTAATCTGCCGATTCTCATTTTATCAACGTGTGTTTATTTTTAAGGGTTCATCTGTATTCCAAACACCGAATGGGTGCCCTCTGCATGGTTTAGATTGTGAATTGCCTGAGCACCCAACTCAAGCCAGAGTTATACATATGCTTAGGGCTCCCAACCTAAGACCTCCTAAAGCCACAATTTAATAAAATGCTGTTATCACTGAGCTATTAGCCTGTGATACAGTTTGGAATGTAAATTACTGGAACAATGCAGACAATTAAAGTCAAGACATGCTTGATCTATACTTCGACCATCAGCTGATGATCCCATTTATTCTGAGTAAGGTTTTTCATCTAAACTTCAACATCTTACAGATGGTAGCAAGATAATAAATAGTCTTCCTTATATATGTTATATCATTCTTCCCATCAAGGAGTCTCCAACTAATCTTCAATTTTGATGTTGTAAGTGTTCATAAATGTAATTTCTTGATGGGACTCAGATGTATCGCTGCACGGGGCTGAGATTTTATATATCCAGGTAATTTATATTCTTCAAGGAAATTGATTAGTGGCACGTCATATAGTTTACTCAAACTTCTTTGAGTAGCAGCTTAGCTAATTTTACAGTTAGTATGCTCCAGGATAATTTTCTCATTGTATTCTCATATGGCTGCTTTGATTCTTGGTTACAGTTTGGAATATGATTGTCTAAGAAATTTTGTACAGAGCCTTTTTATATATGCATTTTTTCAGTTATGAGATATGGGTTTAATTTGTTATCTCAACTTTTTCAATCGTGGGTATTCATATATCGATTGATCCTTTATGGTAAGTCAGGTATCAGTTTGAAAGGAGTTTTAGGTGGGTATTCTTATGGTAAAATGTGTAGGCTGCTGAGATGTATTTCGTTAGACCGATCTATTACGATTCTTTTGTTAAGGTAGAGGGTGATAAGCCGAGAACTAGAATTGTAGATGATGTGGAATTCTTAATAAGCTAAATGTTTCCTATTTGATGGAATATCTCACTTTCAGCCACACAGTGAGTGCTCAGTGCCCTTACCAGAATATCTAGTTTCCAAGTGCAAGTTGGTTGCTCTCTACATCATTTTGAATGTGTATTCCTCAAAATCACCTTCAAGTCCATACTTATGTCCTCTCAAGGATCCTACTTTTGGCTACCATGTTGATCCATTAGGACTCAAACCTAGAAACTCTTGAATGCACAATAGGTGCTCTTACTACAGAGCCACTAGCTGTTGATATGGTTTGGAATGTGTATTGCTAGATCAACACTCAAGAAGAATCAAAGCCATGACATTTCTGATTTTACCACTGTTTGCTATTTAACAGTCCATTGTTCCCTATATATGGTTGAGATCCAAGATTGGGGTTTCTCCAACACCTCCCTCAAGCCACATTTAAGTGTTTCAGGGTCCTAATCTGACTATGAAGTTGTATTTTCCATGGACCAGCTAAGACTCAAATTTAGGTTATCTCTGAGCTACTAGCCCTTGATATGGTTGCTGGACCAACATACAAAATTCAAATAAACAAATCCAATACACGTCTGATCTTTGTATTGATTATGATCTCATGGATTTAAAGTTTTTAACTCAAGTCCTCTATCTAAATTGCAGCTTTGTACATATAGTAACAAGTTTGTAGCCATCCTCATTCTATTTTAAGTATTTAACCCATCAACGAGCTTACAACTCAGTTTCAATTTTTAATTTTTTACGTTGTGAGGGGTGATCCGAAATGTAAATTTGCCTTAGGAGAATACCAAACCAAAAATCTCGAATAAAAAAATGGCAAAATTCAGAAGCATTGCTGGATGAGGCCGAGATTTGAAACAAATGACAAATGCAATGTAAATTCTCTGATAACATCATCTCCAATTCTCTGATATTTATTAGTAGGTTGGTTGGTTGCAGTCTTCTAGGAATGTTAGTTTTACTTTATTCTTCGCCTAAATATTTCTTAACTGTAATTGAGTTTTTATGCTTTTTATAAAATGACACACAAGCCATTTCAGTTTAAAACTCAACAATTTGAAACCTTTGGAAATTTCTTTTGTATGTCAGTGCAAGACCAGCTGGTTTTAATTAAATGAATCCAAACACTACAGTTAATAACAAAGTTTGTGAAAGACTTACTGGACTAGTTGGTTAGCTAATTTACAACTAATGTTTAACTTTTTAAGTGCCAGACAAATATTCTCAAGGTCTAATATATCCCCACAAGGCTACTAGTTTGTTTATTCGTTGCTTTTGGATTTTCTCATATTTACAGTTTTGTAAATGATGTGAGCTAATTACTTTTGTAACAGTTTGGAATATCAGTGTCTCAGTACTTTTTAAAAGATTTTTTTATATATGCATTTTTAGGTATGAAATATGAACGCCAGTTATATCTCTTATTCATATCTTGATTGATCATCTTCTGGTAGGTCATCTCAGTTTTAGAGTTTTTTGGGGTGGGTATTGTATTGTTCTAGACTATCATTTAGGCTGCTGAGATGTACTTCGTTTGAGTGATCTGGTGCATTGCTATTTTGAAAATAAATGGTGATAAGCTGATAACTAGATTTGTAGATGATGTGGAATCCCGAGTGAGTTGGATTTTTACCATTTAATGGAACATCTTACTCCCAGTTACTCAATGGGTGCTCTTACTGGAACATCTCACTTCCAACTGGAGGATTTGTAGTTTAGAATGTGTATTAATGATCATCTCCAAGCCTATAAGCCCGTACTTATGTGGTTAGGCACAATAGGAACTCGCACCCAAGAACTCTTGTAGGCATAATAGGTGCTATTACCACTGAGCTACCTACTAACCCTTGATATTGTTCCGAATGGGGATTGCTGGAAGCTTGGACCAACTCTTGGTAACCAATCAAATTCAATATTTTCCAAGTCCACATGATGGATTGTGGATTGTCCCAACAGCCTACTGAAGCCACATTTTTGTGCTTGTGGTCCACCTATCAGTCAAACTTAAGACCTACTGTAGTGTAGCCCCAATGGTTGCTCTCATAAATGAGCTGCTAGACCTTGATTATGATTGCGGGACCAGCGATTAACAAGTAAACAAATTCAAAATATTTGTGGTCTTTGTACCGACTGTGATGTCCATGTGGATTTAAAGTCAGGTGTAATTACTAAATTTCAACGTCGACTATAGATGGTAACACGTTTACAGCCATGCTCATTATATTTTATACCAATCGTTCGGGTGGTACTAAATTTACTTTTGCCTAGGAAAATCCCAAAACCCAAATCTTGGGAAAAGAAACTGGCAAGATTCAAAGGCATTACCAAATGGGGGTGAGCTTTATGCAAATGACATGCAATGCGATTTCTCTGCTAAGTTTATGCTAACGATATCTATCAGTAGGTTCGCTGCAATCTGAATGCTGCTCAATTGTCAATTGATTTTTTACTCATTTTGTATCATACGGAAAGACATTTAATTTTAACTCAAATCACCACAAATTTCTAGTAAAGTTAAGGTGTGCTGGATTTAGTTGAATAAACCCAACTACTACGGTTAAAAATATTCATGTGAAATACTTATTTGACTCGTAGGTCAGCTAATTTTACAGTTCAATACGTAGGCCAGATAAATTTTCTCAAGGTCTAATATGTGCTTACATGGCTACCGGCTTGTTTATTCGTTGCTTTTGGATTTTCTTATAGTTGTTGTACGCTATCACATTCTGTAGCTGTTGGGAATATCAGTGTCCAATAAGGCTATTCAGTTTTTTAAAACATGCGTTTTAAAGCTATGAGATCTATTTGACTCTTTAAACTTTTCTAATTCGTATGGTATACGTCTCAGTTTCATGGTCTGCTGAATCTTTTCTAGTTTTTAGCAGCTACCTATATTGACATAATGCACCAAATGGTTTCATGAAATTGTGATTCAGATTGAATAAGTTGGAATCTTCTTTCACAAAATTTGAATAGCTGCTGTTTAGAAAGGATATTTTTGCCACCAGGGGCCTGAAAGTTTGTGGTACCCTAGTGGGTTATTTCAATATCTATTCTTCTGAAAAGGCAACTTGTATGCATGGTAGGTTACTCATAGTTTTCTTAAAATGATTACCAGTAGCTTGTAAATACATGCTGTTTTTGTAGGGCATCTGTGAAATCAGAAATACCAGTGTCTGAGAACTACAGAAAAGAAATCATGGATTTAATGACTGTTTTCAGTTGGATATACGAATAGTGGAGGCATATTGTAATATTCTTCTTTGTTTATTATCGAAGGCGAACCAATCTTTTATATTTTTAAATTTGAGCCAAATTTTCAATGGTAACCTGAGTAATCCATGCCAATTCTTATGGCATGATCTGACATGGTATGATACATTTATAATGTGACAGATGAAACAGGTTCTGGAAAAGTTTTTATGGCCTGAATTTGCTGCATTTAATGGATGTGACGTCTTGGCAAATTAGTGAAGTGAACTAAAGTTTTGATATATTGAATTTCTATTTAATGGATGTCACGTCTTGGGAAATAAGTTTTCAGTGGGCAGATTAAAAGTGTGCAAATGAAACGTAGCATGCACTTCATAAATGTTGCTTCTACCCACCATGCAATGAATGCACCCATAGCTTATCTGACAGAAAATGAATATAATTTGCAGTCCATTAACAAAACCTACAGTTGGAATGCATGTTCAATAATTATGTCCTGAAATTACTGAAAAAAATTCAATTGTGAAGGTGTATATTTAATGTTGTCGACACAAAGCAAAACACAGAGAGATAAAACAATGAAGGCCTGGAGTATAAAAGCACGTACACAGTTTAATAATAGATTTCTTGGAGCTGGGCAAATTGATAATCGCTTTAATTTCTTGCATGTTATACTTCTCCATGTCTTGATAAATATTTTATGAATTGCTAAGTTTACTTGGAAACATATCCCATCGTTTCTTTCCTTTTTGCTATAATATTGTCTTGGCTACCAAACTCACAATATGTTAAGCTATTTTTGCATGGTTCGAAAAAAGAATTTGGATTTGTACTCCGTAGAAACTTGTTTATGATTGAGGAGTAGGTCAACCAATTTCGGAATTTTGAACATGCGGAGAAGGAAACCAAATACATGGGAAAGATTTTGAGACACGGACCTAAGAAAGCTTTGGATTCTAATGTGTCCACATACAAGTTGTGAAGTTCAATATACCTCACATGAACAAATAAATGTGCTTTATATAAGTTTCAAATTAAACTAGATGAAATATAGCTAAGATGATAATGAAATATTATTGAAGTGAAATACAAAAATAAATAAGGAAAAAATATTTTTTTTAAAGAGTATTTTTTTATTTTGATTCAAAAGTTTTTTTCTAAATATATTAAATTATCGAGTAAGACTTAGAATTTTGATGGTATTTTGTTTGAGATTAGACTTGTAATTATGGAGGCGATTCTAGTGCATGCAAATTTGATATTATCAATTGGAGTGATCTTTTAACTTGTTGGAATTTTTTTTGCTTTGATTTTTAATGTTTGATGATAACCACTCTTTAAATCTACTCTTCAAATCTACTTTATAAAATGTTTTTTAAAAAACAAATTTTGGAGATTAAAGAATTCAAATAGGGATGGGTCAGAAAAAAGGTTATTTTTTCATCAAAAAACATAACATTTGGTGTGAGCCCCCTAAAATGTTAATTTTTTTGGTAATATTTTAATAAAAATCACTTTAGTGAAAACTTAACTAACAACATGTAGATTATGTTTGATTCTTTTGCTAGTTTTTAATGAATATATGATTTTTTTTGCTAGTTTTTAATGAATATATGATTTTTTTGCTAATTTTTAATGAATATACGATTTGTTTACCAATTTTTAAAGTGGACACATCTTGAATGAAAAATAAAAAATTTGAGTATACTCCCCTATATACTCCCCTTTAATTTTTTGGAAACTAATCAAATTATCATTTTTTTTAATGTGCAAACAATTGAGTCTAGTTTGTAAAAATTACTTTGTTTCAATTTTTGATGAACGGGTAAAAACTGAATCCAAAAATATCATATATAGGTTTTAAAAAAAAATGGAGACACTAGCAAAATAAGTTAAAGATCAAAGTCTTATGGGTGGCGTATGGTGAGGAAAAGGAAGGAACCCTTAGGGGCTTTTGAGGGATATAATGGCTTCAACTCTTCTCTTAACTATTCCTCTACATCATCTGTCCATAAGGTGACTTCTGAGAAAATTTCTTCATTTTTACCCTTGAGGCAAAGTTCTCCTCCTACTAGACGAAGGTCTCCTCCACCTTCTGCGAGACTAGGTTCTCTTTCTCCAACTGCCAAGCAAAGATCTAGGTCTCCTAATCTTGTTGAAAAAGATCAGAGATTTTCTGAACATGACATTACCCTTGCTAATCGGTTTGAGGCTTTGCCACAAGAGGAAGACCTTTCTATTTTTGTTTAAGCATGAAGTTCAAATTTTTTTCTTGGAATGTTAGAGGGATTTCTCTCCCTCATCGTAAATATGATGTTACAAATGCTATATTTAAGTTGAAGCCAAATACCATTTTTATGCAAGAAGTTAAGCTTAATGGAGTTCGTCTTGGTTCTTCTTTATGCAACGTATGGAGGGATTTTGTTTTCTTCTATACGTCTCATAAAGAAGGAAGAGGGGGTGGGGGAGAGGGCTATTATTGGCTTGTCGTCATGGGTTAGCAAATTTATCATTGATAAAGGAGAGGACTCAACACATAATTGTGTTTGGGTCATCTCTTTTATCAATGGTCGACCCATTGGTTTCTGCTCTATTTATGCCCTAACATTGCTAAAGGAAGAAGTGAACTTTGGGATTGGATGTCCTTAAATCTGCCTCAAGCTGATTGGATAGTAGGGGGTGACTTTAATATGGTGGAAAATCATATAAATCGAAGTTGGGATAGTCATGTCAAATTAAGTAATGAAGAGTTTGATAAGTGGTTATATTGGGTCGTAACACGCTGAGAGTTGTCGATCCTATTCATAAAAAAAGTTCCTCTCAAAAAAGTAATTGGTATACATGGACTAACTGCAGATTTGGGGTTGATCGAAAGCTTAGCAGGCTAGATAGGTTTTATATCTCCCCTAATTTGCAACTAGTCCAAGATGCTTCTAGGAGTTGTGTAATAGTGGATTACTCTACTGTGCTTTTAGACCATTTTCCAATTATTTGTACTACTTCTATGCTAGTTACTAATGGAGTAGATTATCATTTACCGTTCAAGCTTAACACCTCACTTTTGAAAATTCTTTCATGTATTTATGCCTTGATTGGCCTTTGGAATTCCATTCCAAAACCTCAAATTGGTGAATCCTACAGGGAGTGGTGGAATAAGGCTATTTCCCTTAGTGCTAATTATCTTTCTTCTTTTGGCAAAAGGTTGGCTTGGCAACATAAAAGAAAAGAGAAATCCTTGCAAGGCAGATTAGAAAGGTATAAAAAACTTCTCAATTCAGATCCTTATGATATTAAGATTCGAACCTCTATAGCTGGAAGTGAAATGCAGATTTGTCAACTTGAGATTTATAAGGGGCAAGGTGCCAAAATCAGGGCTAGATTACATTGGATCAAGGATGGTAATAGAGGTTCCAAATACTTCTTTAATTATTTAAATTACAAGCACAAAAAGGAGTTCATTGGAGTTATCTAAGATGGGTTTGGGAAAATACACTCAAATTTGGAAGATATCAAAGATATATTTCACAAATTTTATGAACAAATGTTTAGAGAAGATTTGCATTGCCAAGATATTCAATCAATATTAGAAGACATCATCAAAGAATACATACCAAAAAGGGTGAACTCTGACTATAGTCAATTTTTAGATCATGATCTATCAATAGAGGACTTGGAACATGCGGTTTTTTCAATGGCACACGATAAAAGTCTTGGCGTTGATGAAATTTCAATTAAATTTTATCAAATTATGTGGCAACATATAAAAGAAGATTTTTATCTTGTTTATTTAGAAGCTCTTAAATCTGGTTCGTTGGGGCCTAAAATTAATAATGACTTAATCAAGCTTATTCCTAAAGGGAAAAATGTGGACTCTATTTTTGGGTGGCGTCTTATTACCTTGCTTAACACTTCTTATAAAATTATAGCCAAAGCTTTAGCTACTAGGATTAAACCGATGGCTAAATACATAGTTAAACCTAAACAAACAGGGTTCCTTGGAGGAAGGTATATCCTTGATAATTTAATGTTGGCATGGGGAACTTGTGAATGGGCTCAACAAATAGGGCAAAATGCTTTATTAGTCAAAATAGATTTTGACAAAGCATATGACAGAATGAGATGGAGCTTTATCCTTAAAATGCTACAATGGTTGGGGTTCGGTTCTAAAATATGCAACCATTTCCAAATGTTATTCAAAGATGCTAATGCTCAATTGGTTGTCAATAATTCCTTGACTGATCCATTCCCTTTGCAATTATCAATTAGGCAAGGATGTTCGCTTTCTCCATTCCTTTATGTGCTTGTTGCTGATGCTTTGGGTTATCTACTACATAAATCCAATCAACTGAATTTTATTAGAGGGATATCCATTCCAAATAATGTGGTGGTTCTTAGTTCACATTTTGTTGATGACAACATACTGTTCATGCAAAATTTTGAAACTTAAATTAAAAATGTCCTCAAAATTCTTGATCTTTATTGTGTTGTTTCGGGATCAAAGATTGCTCATCATAAAACTAAATTCTTTATGATTAATTTTGATGCTACTTCACCCTAGATTCCTAAATATTGGAAGCAAATTAAGCATGGAAAAATTACTCGGTATTTGGGTATCCCTTTTGGTTTAGGTGTCACGTTGTCTGATATGTGGAATTGGTTCATTACCAAGCTAAAAAATAAGATATTTACTTGGGAGAATAAATTTGTCTCACTTGTAGGGAGAATTCAAGTGGTTAATATCATTTTTTTTGGCTTCTCATGTTTATTATTCATCATGTTGGATGCCCTAAAAAAGAGGCTATGAAGATTTAAATAGAATCATTCGATAGTTTTTATGGTCTAATTGGGATGGAAAGGTTGGTTTCAAAACCACATCTTGGAGTCATTGTATTCAACCTAAAGACAAGGGTGGCTTAGGCTTGTTAGATCCCAAAACTCAAGGAATCTGCTTGTCAACGAAATGGATTATAAGGGCTGCTTCTGGAGATGAACCTTGGAAAATCTTTGTTCAGCAACGGATTATTCAGGCTGCCTTGAAAAATAAATGGCAAGGAGTGCACTGGTTGGACAAAATTTTACTTGCTCCTTACTTTCATATTAAGGCCTGGTTTCCCTTACAATCTATCTGGAAAGTGTGGCAACAAGTTTGCAAATTTCTTAACTGGAGGTGGGATTCCTTGCAATATGGCTTTAGCTTTGCAAATTCATCTATCTGGTGGAACAAGCTTGTCCAGTATCACGACCAACCACTTGTTGTTGCCTTTCCTAAACAATCTAACTACCTTTTTAAAAAGGGTATTCAACAGTTTCAAGACATTTGGGAGTTCAAGTCCTTGGATTGGAAGCGTTGGCTGAATATTAGTAATGATTTCAAGGTGAATAACAAATCTCAAGGGTTTTTAATTTTTGTTATGGATTTGGTTCCCATGGAGTTGCTCATGAAGTTTTGTACACCTTTACAATGTAGCTTCTTCAAGGATTGGCAATGGCTTGATAAATACCGATTGTTTTGTTTCCCCTTGAAGAAAATTTATTTGCAATTACTTCCAAAAATGACACTCAATCTAAGGCTTAATATGAAATGGAACTGTAGATTCAAGGAAAGAAAGTAGAATAACTTAAGTTCTTAGATTTGATCAACTAATGTTGAGGTCAATGCCCAAATTCTATCATGGAAAATTTTACATCACAAACTGCTTGTAGGAGATAGATTGAAAAAAAAAAAATCCAACCAGCCAAATGCCCATTTTGTCAGCATTATGAGAGCTTGAAGCATATATTTTGGGATTGTGTGCATGCTAAATGAAAGTGGAAAGCTGATTTTACTCATTTTCCTACCATTTTTTATCATGTGTTGTATTGGAAGAAAGCCATATTGGGTACTGGTCTTCAAAGTAACTTGGTTGTTGATTCCATAAGACAAGTCATTTTACTTAATATTTGGAAAACTAGATGTTCGTCAATGTTTTCTAATCATGTTGTTCATTAGGAAGTTGAAATTCTAAATTTTTACTCTGACATCATTTTTTCAGTTTATTTATTTGTGTTCTCAACTAAAGAGTGGCAATATGAAGGACATTAAGCAAAGGAACCATTTGGTGGTGATTAAGCTTCAATTTTTGCACTTACATGAAGGAGATATTTGTTGTTCCAGATAGCTTCAAAGACTTTTTCAAATTCAGAATTTAAGGGTCCCTTATGTTTTAGGATGTTGTCATGTTTCTTATTAGCTGTTGTATTGATGATTTTGGCTGAATTGTATCTTGTTAACTGTTTCAAACAGTTTTTCCTTGAGGCTGTTTTATGTATTTCTTATATTTGAAATGAGAAAAAACTACATGGTTAGAAAGCTAAGAGGGAGCTCATGTTACTATGTTATTTTTAACTTGACATTAAAAGATGTACAAACTTGATGGAGAGCATATTCAACATTGTGTCATTTTTAAGAATTTTCCAAAAAATGTCTATGGTCGTTGACATGCAAGTCTAACCCTTTGGATTGGATACCCAAGGTAGGTAATAATGTAAGAACATTATAGTGGGCTCACATTTCTAAGAAGCAAACATAGATACCTTTCTCTTTCCACCTCTCTATCTCCTTACATAGTTCACACTTTTCCTCTTTCTCATACTATATACATGAAATAAACATTTAAGTATAATTGGCATTTACATATAGAAATTTATTTTTTCATACTTTAAGCTATATTTCATGTATATAGTTTCATGATGTTTGAGAATGGTTTCAAATATCTAGGATTTATAATGCAGATCCTAGGTTTTGAAAGATCTTATATTTTTCAAACTTAATCAAATTTTAGTAATCAACAAGGTCTTATCACCTTTAAATTGTCTAAGTGTAACTTCATAATTATTCAAAAACATCAAGTCTTTCCTTAGATCTCTCTCTCTCTCTCTCTCTCTCTCTCTCTCTCGTCCTCCCTATCCCTTTATATATCACTCCCTCTCCCTCTCCCTCTCCCTCTCTTTTCCTATCCCTCTAGATCTCTCTCTCCACTACCCATTTAGATATTTATCTATATCTCTCCCTCTCCACACACTCTCCCCCCTTTAGATCTCTCTCCCTCCATCCCTCTATCCCTCTCTCCTTCCCTCCCTCTCTACTCTCTATCTAAACTCTCTTTATCTTAACTCTCTCTACCTATCCCTCTATATATCTCACCATATATCTCCCTCTCCCATCTCTCTATCTATCTTCCCTATCCCTCTACATATATCTCTACATCTCTCTCTTTCTCTCTTTATGTATATCTCTCTCTCCATCCCTCTCTCCCTCCCTATCCCTCTAGATATCTCACTATATCTCTCCATCTCCCCCCTCTATCTATCTCGCTTATTCCTCTAGATATATCTCTACATCTCTCCCTCTCTCTGTCTACCTACCCCTCACTCCTCTCTCTCTGTGTCTACTTTTCTCTATCACCTCTCTCCCTCTCTTTTTAATTCTCTCCACCTCACCTCTCTCTCTATCCCTTTAGATCTCTCACTATATCTCTCCCTCTCCCCTCTCTATCTCACTTGTCCCTCTAGATATCTCCCTCTCTCTGATATCTACCCTTATCTCTCTCTCTCTCTCTCCCCCCTCTTTACCTCTCTCCCTCCCTCCTTCCCTCTCCACTCTCCATCTACTCCCTTTCTCTTTGCTCTCTCTCTCCACCTCTAGAGATGGAGATGGAGATAAAGAGAGTTAGAGAGAGGGATAGGGAGATATTGGCAAGATAAATATATAAAGAGGAAGAGGTAGATAAATATTGAGATAGGGAGAGATTTAGTGGTAAAGAGATATGGAGAGATAAGGAGATAGAGATAAAGAGGGGGAGAGATAAAAGGAGAAATATGGAGAGATGGAGAATAAAAATATAGATGTAATGGTTTAAGAAGAGAGAGAGAGAGGGAATTTAAAGCAGTTCAAATTTTCAAGTGCCTTATCAAATAGATAAAAATTATAGCCAAACAACTCAAATTTAAATGACACCATAATTTATTTGCAAATTCAATTTATTTATTTATTTCTTAGTCCTCAATCAGAGGCATTTACAATCTACAAGTTTGAATTTGTTTCAACTATCAAATTCTTTGTTCATCCACTCCAAAACTCTTTTCTTCAAAGTTTGGTTTCTTAATCTGCATACATGTCACCTTTGTATATCAATCCTTTATATCTCCAAGAAACTTCTTCCTATACTACGCAACCCCTTCCCTATTCAACTGTGTCGTGACATTTTTATTCCTTTATTTTCTATGCTCCTCTTCTCATTATACCTTGTGTTTCCATTTTTTATTTTCTTTTTCTCCTTTAGTCCTTATTTCTCTCACTTACTTAACTCCCTACAGTTGCATGGCATTCCTCTTTCTTTCCTCCTACCTATGGCGCAACCCCCTTCTATCCCAATTTGTTGTTTGTTTCTTCGTTTACCTAGAAACATCTTTCATCTTTGATTGTGTGGCATATTTTGTTTGTCTTGGATTTGCACCCCTTCACACTAGCACAACCCCTGCTCTTCCCATACTCCTCCACACTTCCAACGCCTCCCCTTCTCGCCTTTGGATACTAGAAAACAATAATGAGCAATTTTTTTTATTATTATTTGGTTTTCTATTCAAACTCATGTGAAAACCCATACACTAGAAATAAAATCAACTCCACCACTTATTCACAATCACCCAAAGTCTAGAATTTAAAACTATAGAAAAATGTGGCTACATGGTGTCTAACAACGTAATGAACAATTATTTTATTTTATTATCATGTGATCTTCAAGACAAAACAAGTATAAGTAATCCAATTGATATCACAACCAAAATATGCATAGCCAGAATTAAATATTGCACGATAACATTATTGTCAACCAATGACAATAATGTCATTTGATCATTCTGCAATTGACTAAAAATTAAAAAATGCAACATTTAACTAAAATAAAACCAAATTGAAATATTTTTGGATGATGTAGATTGCATGTTCGCCCAGATGCTCCTACATGAAAGTGAGGTGGTGTAGAGAGAAGTACATAGGGAAAGAGGGAGGGATGAACAAATAGAGAGATCTAGAGGGATAGGGTGAGAGAGAGAGAGAGAGGTGAGATAGAGTAGAGAGGGAAGGAGGAGGGAGAGGAAGAGAGAGTAGGCAAAGAAAGAGAGGGAGAGGGGAGAGGGAGAGAGATATAGAAAGATATCTAAGGAGATGCTTGATGATGCTTTTGAATAGTTATAAATTTACCTTTAGAAAATTTCAAGATGATAAGAGACTATTGATTATTGAAATTTGACTATCTAAAATATTATAAGATCTTCCAAAAACCTAGAATTTGCATTATAAGTCCTACAGATCCAAAACCATTCTCAAACATCTTAAAACTATATACATGAAATATAACTTAAAATATAAGAAAGTAAATATCCATATGTAAATTTCACTTATACTTAAATTTTTATTTCATGTATATAGTATGAGGAAGAGGGAGAGTGTGAGCTATGTAATGAGGTAGAGAGATGTGGAAAGATAAAGAGAGAGACCCAATTTTTTATTCTTGGAAATATGAGTGTATTATAACACTCTGAAACATAGAAAAAATGGGTTTTATCAAAGTGAATGGATCAAGATGATAAACCACTAATTTCCACTATAAAACATTCAATTATGAAGGCCAAAATGCCAAAAATGACAATAAAAAACTAACCCTAACTATTATAAAAACTATGAGGGAAGTTTTTAGAGCTCAAAATGGTGTGTACCTTGCTACAAGAAGCTTGTTTTAAGGGTGAAAAGGACTCATTCGCCACCTTTAGAGGCGAATGGGTTCCCATTAAGGTTTTTGAAACTGAAATCTAGGTTATTTTCCTTGATGTTTGCACTCTAAGATCCTCAATTGCCAGCTCCCAAAAACCTATCATAAATTATGTAGCTTCCTTTCTTTGTTCTTGCACTATGAAGGTCAAATTTGCAACTTGACAACTTTGAAAATATTGCTCTAAACTTCTTCTCCACTTGATCTTAAACCTGTAAATCTACAAACACACACTCAAGAGGAGAAAAAATTGTTGATTGTTAGTGAATAGGGGTTTGTCTAAGTCAAACACTGTTTAAGTAATTAAACCAAATGATGAAATAAGGAAATTGAAGCATGAAACATGAAATATGTAATTGATGATACCTTAGATGTTGTCTTGGAGTGTAAATATGTAAACTAACATGTAGTGACCATGAAGAATGTGGATCTTAGATGTGAAAAAATTCTCACAAGTAGATCTTCAATGCTACATTAGCTCAACAACATGCATGAATGCATTATGTCTTAAACATGTTGAAATGCTCTTGTAATGCTCTAATGCTTGAAAACTTGAATTCTTTGGCCTCTTGTAAAATTTCTAGGAGAGACAATGTGAATTAACCCCTTATTTATACTAAATCTAGAGATTAACCCTGAAATTCATACAATTCAAGCCGACACCAGATCTAAAAATGAACATTATTAAAATCCCGCCAGAATCAAGTTCAAAAATGGGGTCCTCATTAATGGAGGAGCCATTTGCCACCTAGGGCGAATAGGTCTTGGCACAAGTTTCCAAGACCTTGCCTTCGGGGGGTGAAATAACATCAAAAACCCATGTCAAATGTGTAAAGAAAGGGGGTCCTATAGAGGGATGACCCATTCACCACCTAGGGCGAATGGGTCCTAGCACTAATTTCTAGGACCTTGATTTTTCCCAATAAATTTTTTTACAATTTGAATTATGGGTGTCAGGATTGATCCTTAGAAGGTGTCACAAATAAGGCTTAAATTTGAATTAAAGGGGCTAATTAACTCTAATTAACCACACTTAATTAATGATACCCTAGATAAGTATGAAAGTGTGTTACAACACTTTACAACACCATAAATAGGGAACAATTTAGGCGCATTTTATTAAACAAGGGTCCAAGATCAATGTGAATGTGTACAATGCATTACAACATTAGACCTAGGAAAAATTAGGTTAATTCAATGACAATTATTCTCAAATTAAGTAAGGAAAAGAGATACTTTTTTTGTTACTATATTTTTCCTCCACTTTAGTGAGAGGATTACCCCATTTCAAACTCACACTAAAGTAGACATTCAAGACACTTAATTATGCAACAATAACAAAGATACATAATCACACCCTGTCAGAGGCCAAAAAATGAAGAAATACAAAAGGATCAAGCACAACCATTCCAACACAATTTGGAAATGGGTTGTTTGTCCATAACATACACTACTCCTCTAGGGTAGTGGAACCTCGTCTGTCCACTAGGTGAGTTATCCCAAAATATGTGTTGCTCACCCTAGAGTAGTGGAACCTCAGTCTATCCACTAGGTGAAATATCCCAATGAGGTGGAAAATGAGAGAATCATATTAGACTCTCATACCATACCAAAGCTATTCTCCTGACAACTTCGATAAGGCACCGCAATGTAATATTTTTCTTGTAAATGTTTTTGCAATGTCATGTATGTAAGTTTTTGTTAAAAGGGTATTTTTCTTTGTTCATGTAAGGTCTTCTTCTTAGAGAACGTTGTGCCTAATGTCTCCAAGAGAGTACAAGTCAAGGATATCAGATCGTCACTTATGGGATGCCTCGTTCGCATCATGCCACAAAGGGAAATCATATGCTTAGAGATATCGTACTCTTGGAGGACATCAAACCCAATGACATCACTAAGCAAAGGACATGTCACAAGAAAAAGAAAAATCACGCCATGAAATATGTCATCAATGTATGCCCCCACTCTAAAGTGATTTTTACACCATTGCTATGAGCAATTGCTTTAAATTAGCAAGTGTTTTTCCTTAAGACATGAGAGATTTCCTCGAAAAACCCTATGCCAAGTCATATGTTTTCTAAATAAGCTGCATCATGAAACAGGAAAGAAGGGTTGCCCCCAAAAATATGTAAGGGATCTATGTATTCAGGGTTAGTATGTCTTGCTACAATTGTTTTGTAGAGCATGAAACTATCATCATTCTCCAAACACTCATAGAACTAGAAGAATGACACAAAGAGAGTAAAAATAAGGAAAAATCCTTTTCGGTCAACATGGAAGAGACCTAAATGTCTCGATGCCTTACGTCATCCGCAAAAGGAAAATGCAAGACAAATGAAAAAATACTTACGACATAGAGAAGAATGAAGGTACATATAGAGGAATGCATAAGGAGAGAGAGGTACATCACAGGGGATCACATTACACACATGCAATCATATAAAGAGAACATGAAAATACAAAAAACACTAGTAAGGCACATGAGAGTCAACCTAAATCAGATCATTTGCATCCCAATCTTGGTCGGTATAAATGGAAGGCGATAAAATAGCCAAAGGGACAAGAGCAAGTTCCGACCTAGGGGAAGCACCAAGTTCAACACTCTTTTTATTTAAGTTCATAGAAGAAGAAAACAATGCATTCAACTCATCATGCACTTCATCAATCTTTGCAATGTCAATGTCATCATCTAGATTTATCACAACGGGAGGTCAAATGACAATGTCCATGGAATTCTCTTGTTTATGTTGTGGCGAGGAGAGAGATTCATCATACATTGCTTCAAGTAAGTTTGGATTTTGAGTTTCTATGTTGTTGTTGTCTTCTTGAGTTCATAACTTATGAGCAATAGCATGTTGTCTACGCCTATGCTCTCTAGCACTTTGATTTCTTTTCAATATGTTGTCAATTTGTGTAAGAGTGGGTTTGTCAATCATAGGTTCCATCGCTTCCTTGGGAGGAATAGAAGAAACAATAGGAGGTTGTTCAACCACTTTCTCTTTGACTTTGAAAACTCGTTTAACTATAGGAGGGACAATAAGATTCTTTTGTTATATCGTGGTCTCTTATAGGAAATGGTAGGAGGTTTTTCTATAGGTTGTTCTTGTATGTTTGGAAGGGATTTTGGTGCAATCATTGCTTCGTCAAGGATAGGTGTTTCAATTATAGGTTGAGGCATGTTTTGAATGGATAATTTTACAGTTTTCTTTGCCTTGAACTTTTGATATGATTTGAAAAAGAAATCCTCACAAGGTTTGATAGGTTCCATAGGCTAGGGCCAAAAGAAATCTAATTAAAAATTCCCTCGAGCCGAGGTAAGATTAAATCCACTATGATGCACATTAAATATATCATTTCCAAATTAAAACCTTAGAGATTTATGCACAACCAAAGGGACAAGATTAATGGAGCGAAGCCATGGATAACCTAGCTTCACACGAAATTGGTTTGATTGTGGGATGATGGAAAATGATACATTTAGTGTTTTTGGTCCAACCTTTAAAGGGAGATCTACCGATCCTATCATAGGGCACGAAAACCCATTATGCGTCTTGATCCATGCTTTCGGTTTGTCATATGTTTCTTGATATAGCTCATGCAAATATAATAATTATTCAATGATCACATTCTCTCCATAGACGGGATCAATTAGTCTCCCATTAGTGGGCTTGTCATTGATTCAACCAGCTATGTAAAGAGGACCATCAAGTGCATGCTTAAGTATGTTATTTTATGAGAAATCAATGTTAAAAGGCTTTTTAGCTGAGCCCTTTTTAGTTGAGCCCTTATGAGGTCTAGCTTCGATAAATGCTACTGTTTCAATCATTTCTTCATTTATGTTTTCATCATCCATGTCAATATTGATCACTTCATTCTTCATTTCGCTAGCTTTGACAAATGAAATATTGTTCCTAGGCATGGGATTTGTAAAGATTTTCAAAATTTGATTAGGAGGAGCTACATAATTATTACCTTGATCATTCATGGTGCACCTCTGATTTGAAGTTGATTATTTTCAATAAGGTCTTGCACAAGATGTTTAAGACGCTTACAATATTTTGTACCATCTCCATTTTGTTGATGGTAATGACAATAAGCATTTTTTTTAAAGCCTCTAGGCAATGGTATATTAGGGTCACATTCTTGAACATGAGGTAACGTAAGCATATTCTTGTCAATAAATTGCAACATGATATTATGAAAGGTATCGAGTAAAGGAGTGAATTCTCTCTCTCGTTCCCCAAAAGAAGTTTTCATCTTGATAGTAGCCACTTGATTATTAGTTTGTTGACTAGTTTGAGGGGAATTTAGTTGTAAAAAGCCTTTATTCTACTTCTTGAAAGTTTGATAGCTATTTTGAGTTGTAGATTTAGATTTTTTTGATACGACTAGGGGGATTTTTCACATCACGACCGCAAGTCGAATTTTGATAATCACGAAGGGCTATACATAATTGTGTGTGTATGCATGCAAAAACGGTTTGGAGCATTTATTAGTTAAATAATTGCTATTTGATTAATACTATTAATTCCTCTACTATTATGAATAAATTGTTAAATTTATTTATATGGTTCGTATTCTAATTCTTCTTTTCCAAAATTCACTTTCTTTCTAAATTAATTAAATGGACAAATTAATCAATTTTTTATTTAATTAGTTTTCCCTCTTCCTATTAAATTTGAATTTTTAAACTCAAATTGGCATATTCTTCTAAAATTGGTTAAAATGCACAATGAATTAATTTGGCATCTTGCTAATTTACCATCTTCTTTTAAATTGAATTTTTAATTCAATTTAAGCACATTTCTACATATTTCCTCTAACCACCTCCAACTCACCCCGCCACCTCATCATGTGTCTCACAAAAATAAATTTTATAAATTGGAAAATATGAAATATCTTCAAAAAATTTGCAACCAATTTGGAACTAACTGAGACACATGGCTTCTCCTTCTCTGTGATTCCCTTTAACACTTGGCAATTTTTCTTGTTGAAGGGAACCATCTCCCTGATTCCCTCTAGTGTCTTGATGCTCCATTGTTGATGTTGCAGGATCGCAATCCCGATCGTCCATTGTTGCCACATCACTTTGAACCTTATAAAATATATAAATAGGACCCTTTGCTACAAATTTTCAACAAGTTTATGTTGCAGGAATTTCATTGAAGTTTGAAGGAATTTGAAGAGCATTGTAGTTGTATTTTAGCATTTTAGCTTGTTTTAGCATTATCATGGCATCTTCATTTTAGTATTTAGTTTTCTTTCATTCTCTCACATAGTATTGTCTTTATCTTTGCATCATTAAATCTAGTTTCCTTTCAACAACAATCTCTTAGCATAGATCATTCAACAATTTATTTTCAAAACCACAAAAATATAGGCATGTAGGCATTTTAGTTTACATGGTGATATAGCTACTCATTTCTTAGGTTGTCATTCTATACATTCATGTGCAAAACCAATTATGAGAGCGTGGATTGAAGAATCACCAAGAATAGAGAATGATGATATGAGTTCGAATGCAGGATTGTAATAGTTTATTTTATTATTTTTCCTTCATTAGATGTAATACATTTCATTGCTTGTGTGTTTTTTAGTTTTGATTATTAATACTCATTGACGCATATTTTACACCACATAAATTAGTGCCCATCGTGGGGCCCAACCCCATATTTAATCCATTTTATGTCAAGTTTTATTTCGCAGGTTCCGTCAAAATATTTGAAATGACGTATACGAATTTTTATCCGACATATTCAGATTTTGTTTCGGTGCATTGAGTTTCCTATTTCGGCGCATTGGGCTATTCTTCCAACACATGCAGACTCTATTTCAGTGCATTAGGTCTTTGTTCCAACGCATCCTGCTGCTATTTCAATGCATCAGGGAGTTTTTGAATTATGTTATGTACTTTTCTAGTTTAGCACGTTCATTTGATCATTCAGTGCATTTGGTTATTATTTCAGCTCATTCAGTAGTTTAGCGCATTCAGTTACTATAATGGCGCATCTAGTTTTTACTGTAGATTTTCTAGATTCTCAAAATTGAATCTCTATTTTTCTGTTTTTAGGAACCTTTCACGCAGTCAAAGACCTTGCTGAAACACATAAAAGACCATTGTCAAAGAAAAATGGAATAAAATTACTAACCATTGTCTATAGGGTTAAATCTAGTTGTTATTTTCCTTTTGGTTAAGTTAGGAATCTAGCATAACTAGGAAGGTTAATTTACAACCATGTCAGTTGTGTTTGGAGTGGTAGGTGAGTATGCGCTCCCCTTAATTGGGTGATCAGAAAGATAGACCCATTCATTTCTTTTCATTTTCACCTTTAGAGGGCTTGCCTTGGCGGGACAAGAGGTAATCACCCCAAGGGAATGACCCAAACTGGTAACAGGCTAAGGCCAAACCCTTCTAACCAGTATATAAAACTAGGACTTGAGGAAAGTTCAAGGACCACAAATGGTTATGCCGACAAGTGATTCCCTGAATACCTGTGAGGTACATAAAAATGTGTAGAGCTTAACCTCTATAGGTTGGGAGTCCTCCTTAATGGAGCTAATCTTTTCATATGTATAGCCCACCCATAACAGAATGCCCTTACTAAAAAACCCTTTGTTGTAGTAGGCTTAATCACCTTTCTATTCTTTGGTGCAACAACCATTGTTGCGAAGGCATCCACATTTTCACAATTTTTAGTAGAGATGATCAACTTGCCATGGGAGATTCATGGGAGTTTGAAGCTTGGTTGGCCTGAGAAGTGAGTGCACTGTAAGGGGGAGCCCATGCAACCAATCTTCTGAATTCATCCACTAAGAATATGCGGTTGGAGTAAAATCCATGTGAAATCCAAAAGAATATTGTCTTACACAGCCTAGGGAACATACTTGTTTGATGAGTTTTACCAATGTGTTTTAAAAAAAATGTCGAAATAAAACATCATGCAAACGTATTCAATCATTGATTCAAAAGAAATTCTAACTTAAACAGTCCAAATTCACTATCAAAAATTAAGAAAATCTGTCAAACTGTCGAAAATAAAAAACACTTTCCAGTTCAACACATCTAGTGTCTGTTTTAGCGCATTTATACCATTCTCCAGTGCATTCATTTTTTTGTTTCAGTGCATCCCACTCATATTCCCAACATATGCTCTTTCAACGCTTACATACCCTGTTCTAGCGCATTCATACCCTATTCTGGCATATCCATAATTTCATGCAACGCATCTAAACCATTATGTAGCGCATCTAAGTTTCAGCACATATGGGTCATGTTTTAGCACATCTGGTAACTTTTCTAACCGAAACTTGAATTTGACCTCCTTTTTGCCAATTGACATGTAGTTTGGATTTTTTGTCTTAAGTAACACCTTTTCATTCTCCTAAAGTTTATGTTGAGGGATTGGAAATCAACCAAATTTGTCAAGAAATCCTTTACCAAAATAATCAAGAAACCAAAGAAGCATCTTGGCTATAAGAAAATTTTGAAAAGGAGATGCTTCTTGTATCAAAGTAGGAAAGTCTTGCTCGATTATCGAACCTTCATCCATAGGTATCATGATTTTGATAGAGGATATATTGATGATTTTTCTCTAGAGCCTTTATCTTCACAATCATATTATCAATAAAGAGCTCTTTCAAAAAGACATAATCATATTCAACCCATTCATCATTCTTACATTTCATAACCTGCAATACAATACTCTAACCCTCCAAATCAATTCCTACAATAGAATAATCATAGCCTCAAACTTGTTGAAACCCACATTCTCAAGTGAAAATCTCTCATCTAATCCTTGATCAAGCATTCAAAAGTGCCTCCTCATCATCTCATTTTCTGATTTAGCAACTGCATTTCACCATCAATATATATCATCCTTCATTGGGATTCATCATCCCTCATCTCGAAATAAAGCTTGCTCAACTAGATTTCAACCAATTCTTTTGGCACTCCCCAAACTTTGGTCAAAATTTTGGAAAAATTTCATCACTTGTATGCCCGTCTTAACAAGGTTGCAAAAGAGAAAATTAGAGAAAAAAGAAATCGAAAACTAGGAAACCATGGCGGAAAGAGAGGAAAATCCCTTTTTCGGAATTCATCCAGACGAGGTTGAAGAGATAATAGAGGAAACAATAGAGCAAGCTCAACAAGACCCAAATTTCCATGAGTTCATGGAAAATATTTTTGAGAAAGAAGGAGAGAAATACCTTTTAATGTTGGAAAATAAAGGAGTCAAATTACCTAATGATTTTGATGTCACGAAATTGCAAAAGAATCCTAAGAAAATAGAAACGGAAATACCAATGTAAATGAGGAAAGAAACAAAGACTAATGATCCCATGGATGCCTTAACACAACAGATACAAGCCCTTCAACAAAAAATGCATAGCATGCAAAAAGGGGCTACTAAGAGGTATTCCATACAAGATATATGCCCTTACCCATTCGATCCAAGTGTAAACATGATACCATTCCCAGAGTTCGATAAGTACAACAAAAAAAAAGATCCCATTGATCATGTAAGGGAATTCAGAACCATGAGCTTAGAATTTTCTCATGAAGACACTTATCTAATGAGATTATTCCCACGCAACTTGGGAGGACAGTGTATGGAGTGGTTTTCACAACTACCTCTGGGAATTAAAACTTTTGACGAATTGGTTAACAAGTTTATCACATAGTATTCATATAATATCCAACACGAAATCACGATGAAAGAAATTTGTATTGTCAAACAGAGGAAAGGAGAATCATTCCTAGTACTCTTACAAAGGTGGAGAAGGTTATTCATGAGGTATACCTACCCCATACCGGAAAAGGAAAAGATGGAGGTGTTTATCGACAACCTAAATTATGACATGACCTACAGGCTGGAATTACAATGTCCCCCCACTTTTAATAATCTAAAATGGGATTAAAATCAAGGAAGCTTTAGTCAAGAGGGGCATCTTGAAAATCTATAACGAGAACAAATCATCGAGCCCCTCTAATAATGATAAACCAAAGTTTTGGCAGAAATACAAGAACAATAACAATGATTATTCCACAAAAACACATAATGCCAAACCGGTTTTTAATCTATCAGGAGTTACACCCAAAGCTAACCCAATTTCCAATCCTGACATGAATCAGAACATGAACCAGGGCAATAATCAAAGCAATAACAATCCTCCACCTAGACTACTATATCAAACAGGGAACAACCACAAAAACTTTACTCTTTAGGTCAATCCTACAAATTTGAATTGAAAGAACTTATAGCAAAAAATCTCATCACTCTCCCTAACACTCGAGGATTTGAACCCAAAGTAAAATCATCCTGGTGGAATGAGGCTCACTTTTGTGAATTTCATCAATGCAAAGGTCACTTGACAAATAGTTGCATGCAATTAAAACATAAAATACAAGTCTTGATTGACAACAAGGTTATACAAATTGATGAACCTCAAACAAACACCGATCATGGGGTGTTTAAAAATAGTTAACCAAACTATGAGAAAGGGGAATCTTCCAACACAAATGGTAAGGGAAAAGGCATGAATTATGTTTATGAAAACACCATCCTTCATATCTCAGTTGTCGAAGACCATACAAATGAACTTGACATCAATAACACACCGGACCCCATCAAAACCAATCCACCAATCCACCAATCAATGATACCAACATTTCCTCTCATCAAATCAATAATCCCCAACAAGACACGGTTACGACAAATAATCAAATAAATGTCATCAAGATCAAGGGAAAACAAGATAGTGTCCCTGTAAATGTGACCACAAGGGCTCAAACCAAATATGTTTTGAAAGGAAGCACCGCTAAAACACTCGACGCTCCATTTCAAAAATACAACATTATTGATCAACTTTAGAAAATTCCCGTGCAAATATCAATACTGGAGCTTCTTAAGATCTCGCCTGCTCACAAGGAGATCTTGGAAAAAGCCTTAGTGGATATAACGGTACCCAATAATCTAGAAGTATGCACTTTCCAGGCCATGGTGGGACACCTAGTTGCACCTCACTGCTTATCTTTTTCTGAAAATGACGATGTATCTCCCACTCATCCACATAACACTGCACTTCATATTGAGGTCCTCATCCATAAGATTCACGTCAAATGTGTCCTAATAGATGGAGGAGCCAGTCTTAATATTTGTACTTTAACAATTTTTCGTGCACTAGGGTTCTTTGACGATGCAATTGATCCAAGGAATAAAATCACCATTAAGGCCTATGATGATGAGGAAAGAGCTTCAAAGGGATTGATTTTATTTCTAGTTTAGGTGGGTCCAATTCAAAGAGATGTGGTTTGTCAAGTCCTGGACAAAGATCTAACATATAATATACTCTTGGGTCATCCTTGGATCCATGAGATGCAAGCTATCCCCTCAACATACCACCAGTGTCTAAAATTTCCTTGCAATGGGTAGGAGATCACCATTCATGCTGACTCTAATGGTCCTCAACAATGCAATATCCTTAAAGTTGTTCAAGATGTATTTGTGACACACAACTATGAAGCTCCTAGTTCTACATCTAATACCCTTGGTAATTCAAGTTCATCCTCCAAACAGAGAAAGAAGAAAAAGCCACCCCTTCTACATCAGCTAGTCCTAAAGTTCAGCTTAATACTTTAGCTAAACAATTTGAAAAGAAAGTCCAAGTCAAAGATAAGGGTGTCGACAAATATTCCATTGAAAAATCCCTTTATCTTTCATAGCTAACTTCACCTAAATCATATGGTCAACCATCAACCTCATCATCCTCCCAGTCGTTCACCCTTTTTGATGGTCAATTCATAAAATGAAACACTCAAGAGGAGGAATCCAAAGACAAAGATATCTTGAACTACCTCTACAAAGATGAAATCGATTCCCAAGCAAAAATGCCAAACATCCAAACCACTCAGTATGGTAGAGGATCCTTAATCCTAGAAAAGATGGGATATGATGGGCAAGGACCTATTGGAAAAAGAAAAGAAGCCATTGTTGAACCCATCCAACCCATCATAACCAATCCAAGGGACAAAACGAGATTGGGATATAAAGAACACCAAAAGGAAGAGGAGACAAAAGGGGTCATAAAACAAACATTTTTTGAACAAATTCTACAACTACAAGCAAGTAATGTCTATGAGTTTGATTCCAATAAATATGAGTGGGATTCCCTATCAAAAGAGTCCTGTCATGATAAAGGCATTGATGTGATACATAAGTATACTCACATGCTCGAGGAGGGACAAGGCTCATGGCTAAGACCACTTGAATTAGGATCACAAAATATCGATGACTCGAGTGAAGATGTTCAAACTCTTAGCAATACAGATCATTCAGAAGAGAATGACATCATAGACCTTGACCTGGCCATAGTACTGTATAATAACGATGTAGCTATTAGGACTCTTACGTCCTCTAACTTGAACCCATCCAACGACCCCCTACCATTGCGACATCTCGAACTCATAGATTGGGACCAAGCTGAGCCTATTGATGTCCCCACCTTTTCAAATGACAAGGTAATTATAAATTTCCTCTGCACTGTAAACCCTGATACAAGTTCCACCATTGAACATCATAACGAAGCTTCCCAATGGGGGAGTGCCAAATTTCCCAGCTACAAAATAAATGAAACAAAAGAAGGATTTGATGGTGAAAACCATTACATGGAAATATTAGATCCGAAAAGAGTAAAAATAAAGAGCGCATCCGACTGTGAAAACCTCCCAGAGGTGCCAAAGGATGGGAAATTTGACACTCTCCCCTAACAGTTCCAGGAAATATCCAGAGTCCTGATTGAACCAATGCAGTCCATCAATGTTGACAGTGCAGAAACATTAAAGACTCTCTACCTGGCAGAATCATTGACGTAACATGAAAATCCCAACTTTGTCAAATTCTTTGAGGAGCGCCAAGTCAATTTTGCCTAGTCCTATGCCGATATGCCAATGATTGATCCAGATATTATCACGCATCATTTATCTCTTCCTTTGGGAATCAAACCAGTTAAACAAAAGTTGAGAAAGATGCATCCTCATATTGCATTGCTGGTGAAGGCGGAATTAAAGAAGTTATTGGGTGTCAGATTCACCAGACCCATTGATTATGCATAGTGGATATCTAATATTGTACCTGTCTCCAAGCTTAATGGTAGCATAAGAATTTTCATTGACTTCAGGGACCTCAACAAGGCTTTCCCTAAAGATGATTTCCCTTTTCCAAATATCAACATCATTGTGGACTTGATAGCGGGTCATGGCATGTTATCACTAATGGATGGATTTTCTGGCTATAACCAAATCAAGATTGCTTCTAAAGACCAAGATAATACAACCTTTACTTGTCCATGGGGAACCTTCCATTGGAACATCATGCCCTTTAGGTTGAAAAATTTGGGGGCCACATATCAGAGAGCTATGACAACTATTTTCCATGATATGATGCATACTTTCATGGAGGACTATGTAGATGAATTGCTGGAAAAATCCCACACTAGAGAAGGAAATCTGGAGATATAAGACAAATGATTCACCCATCTAGAAAAGTTCAATGTTCGCCTAAATCTGAAGAAATGTGTATTTGGGGTAACGTCGGCAAAACTACTTGGTTACATAGTGTCAGAGAAGGGTATTGATGAGCCCAGAATGTGGTTATAAATTGGATGTCATGTTATAAGTTTTAAAAACTCTCTCTCTCTTTTTATGAATGTTTTAAACTCTATGGTTATGAACTTTTAATGTTAATGGGTAGTATTCAATGACAAGCACTTCTAAACTTGCAGCATAAATATCTTAGTATATCTATGATCATTACCCTGTTTTGACTTCCCAATTGACTGATACGATATATGTAGTTTTTGGATAGATAAGATGAATTGGATGTGTGTGATTAATGAGGAATGTCGTGCTATTATGAGTGCATGCCTTCTTTTGCTTCTGTTGCCATGTGTTCTACAGGTTGTTGAAGCTGGTATGAACAAGTCAATGCACAAAAAAACACAGCCTCACTGAATAAGCCATTTTCAGCGCACCATCAAAGGAGTCGTTTCAAGCGAGACTTCTTTGTCCAGGTCTTTGGGAAGAAACCGAATGGATCATCAATCTAGGAAGAGTGGAGCTCTATATTTCCTCTGAATCTGTTGTGCGAATAGACTTGCATTTATGAAGTATGTTCCTCAGTCTCAGGCGACATTTACATCCGTGTCTTTCTCTGTTAGCTGGTTAGTTAGTTAGATGTTTCTCTTTAAATAAAGGTTCCTCCTACGCAAGTGAAGGGGTTAATTAAGAAGAGATTAGATTAGACAGTAGAGATAGAACAGAATGTAATCAGTTTACTATTATAATGAAAGACAGAGCTTTGTATTAAGCTTTCTTACAAGCAAACAACCATGTATGTGATTCTGAGTTATGAATAAGAAGCTGATGAAGTTTTGAGTTCCATTCTTGCATAATTGGTTGATGCTTGCTAAGGGGGCCCACTTAGTAAGTATTTGTAGTTAGCTATTTGCTTTATGTTATTTACCTATTAGAATATCATTCCAGTAAGTTTTAGTGCAAACTCAATCTTAAAATGTTCCTGCAACATAAGGCCAGTTCATGGTTTGTTTCCTAGTAATTGTTATTGTGATTCTTGCTTTAGTTAAGTGATGCTTAAGTTAGTAAGACTTTATTTCATGTTCTTGCATCAGAGTTAGAATTCCTTTCAATCATTTACTTCTAGAAAGTTATGGCTAAAATCGGTTCTTAGTGCACATACAATGCCGCTCCATTTCAAGTATACGTTCCCTGGTTTGACAAGTAAATGAATGACCATGAGAAGATGTTAGTCACTTGCTGGAATGTCCAATTCCCAGGTTAGGATTTGTCGTGACTTCTATATCCTTTTGTGGGCGCGACCAAGTCTTGAGGTGGATCTTGCAAAGGTGAAAGCTATAATGGAGATCCCGCTGCCAAAGAAAATCAATCAGTTAAGATCCCTTCAGGGTAGATTCTAGTCAATCAGGAGGTTCATATCACAACTGGTAGACAAGACTCACCCCTTCACACATCTGTTACACAAGAATGTTTCTTTTCAATGGGATGAGAAATGTGAGGCAACCTTCAATCAACTAAAAGATTACATGACAAGTCCACCTGTTCTAGCACCTCCAACAGAAGGGAAGCCTCTTTTATTATACATCACCACAACTAATAGGTCATTGGGAGCCTTGTTAGCACAAGAAGATTTAACAGGGAAGGAGAGAGCAATTTATTACATCAGCAGAACTTTAAATGGTTATGAGATCAATTATACACCCATTGAGAAAACTTGTCTAGCTGTAGTGTTCACTACCCAATAACCGCGGCACTATATGCTTACTCATACCATCAAACTCATTGCCAAAATAGATCCACTGAAATGCCTCCTAAGCAAAGCAAATTTGACAGGAAGGTTGGCCAAATGGATAATGGTACTCAATGAATTTGACATACAATATGTTGATAGAAAGGAAATTAAAGGGCAATCCATTGCCGATCAACGAGCTTAGGAACCACTTCATGATGATCATCTCCTACATGTCAAATTTTTGGATGCGGATGTCTTGACTATAATAGCCAAGCAGTGGGTGTTGTACTTTGATGGTTCCTATACTCAACATGGATCAGGAGCCAAAATTTTATTTATCACTCCCCTAGGGCACACCATTTTGAAGTCATATCACCTGATGTTTTCTTGCACCAACAACACAACAGAATATGAGGCCCTCATCATCAACATAAAGATAGCTATCAAATGGAGAATTACAGAGCTGCAGGTCTATGGGGAATCTCAATTAGTCATCAATGAGATCAACAATGATTACCAAACCAAGGATGATAAACTTATGCCCTATAAGAGAATGATTGATGACTTTAAGCAATATTTTGTTGACATCAAATTTGGTCAAATTCCAAGGAGTGGCAATAAATTTGTTGATGCCATGGCCACTTTTTCTTCTTTACTGTAGATTCTAGAGAAATGAGGTCGTTATGAGTTCATGGCAGAACAATTGTTTACCCCTGCGTATGATAACCCTGAATCCCAACTTATATGCCACTTAGATGATGTCGATACCTCCATCTACGAGAAGATTTATACTTACATAAAAGACAATACCTTACCTCCCAATCTCTCTCGCAACCAAAAATGAAATTTTATTTGCCAAGCCGCTCGCCATACCCTTATAGCTGATGTCCTATATCAACGAGGTCTTGATGAAACTCTCTTACGATGTCTTGATGAAACTCTCTTATGATGTCTAGAAAGCGATGAGTCTGACACGACTTTACAAGAATTCCATGAGGGTATTTGTGACACTCATTCAAGTGGCCTAACCCTTGCCAAGAAACTCTTTTGTTTGGGATACTACTGGTTGACTATGGAGAGAGAAGCTTTTCAATTTTTCAAAACATGTAGGAAATGTCAAATACACGGTAATCTTATTCACGCACTGGCATAGGGATTGCAACCCTTTGCATCAACATGGCCATTTTGTTAGTGGGGGTTGGATCTTGTGGGAAAAATTCACCCATCTTCATCAAATGGACACAAGTTCATTATCACAGCCATAGAGTACTTCATGAAGTGGGTCAAATTCGTGCCTCTAATCAACATCACGGGGAAGCAGATTTCATCCTTCATCCTGAACTACATCATTTGTAGATATGGTATTCCTCAATCCATTGTCACTGATAATGGAAGAAATTTTAAGAATCAGGACGTGCAAGAACTCTGTGAGAGATTTCATATCTAGCATCAATTTTCTATGCCCTATTACCCTTAAGGGAACGAGCAAGCAGAGGCCTCTAACCAAACTATCCTAAAAAGCCTAAAGAAAATTGTCAATGATACCGGACGTGACTGGCATACTCAACTAAATCCTGATTTGTGGGCCTATCTTACAAGCATCTGTACCCCCGTAGGAGAAACACCACATGCCCTCATCTATGGAGTTGAATCCATCTTTCCCATTGAGGTGGAGATACCATTACTTTGTGTTTCTTTGAAAGGCATCATCTCAAATGAAGATTACCGTGTGTCTAGGCTGCAAGAGCTAGAATTGCTAGATGAATGTTGCCAACTTGCAGTAGATCGCCTGAAGGGATATCAACAACGAATGTCCCAAAGCTACAATCACAAAGTCAAACCAAGAACATTCTAGGTAGGTGATCTAGTACTAAAGGAAAATCCATGGAATCAATAGGATTGAGATAAGAAAGGGAAATTTGAGCCAAATTGGTTGGGTCCTTTTGTTATTGTGTCAGTATTTGGATCAAGGGCATACTAGTTGTCGACACCAGAAGGGTATTGTTGATGGTGAAAATGACACAAACAACGTTAAACAAAATATCTCTACTATATTTATTCTGAAAAAGAAAGACAACATATAGTAGCCTAACTCCCAAGGTCCTGGTAGTTGGTTCTCAACTATCTGGTGTCACTCAAGTGGTCCATGCAACTGTAATATTCAAGGGGCATTTTCTGGTAATAAGGAATGCAAGCAATGACTGATTCATTGAACTGTTCTTAATGAAAAGGGGTTTTAAAATAAAATAAAAAGATAGATCAGGATGTACATCAGTGAAACATGAATAAAACTTATCTAATATCTGGACATATATTTTCAACAACGAATGTTCTTCCAACAAATCAAGAAAACCATAGCATGATGCAATTTACAAAACAATCCATACTATTGCATGCATCTAAGGTGCTTAATTTAACCATCACAATCACACATCATAAATACTTTAATGATTCCAAAATAACACACTCTCATTCATTGCCAAAATCGTAGATCAACAGACTTTCAATAAATTCAATCCATAGATAATCTAATGAAATAATCCTTAAATCTGGTTCCTTCTAAGGATTTTCATCACAAAAGAAACACTTATGCTTCAACACAATCACTGGCATACAAATAGACTATAATTCAACAACCTTATCCAATAAACTCAATTTCAACACCATATTGTGTAAAACCTATCTAAAGTCGAGATCCACCTTCTTAGGAACTTAAATTTTCTTGGAAACTTAGATCAATTTGATCTCTAGTTCCCACATTGATCATCTAGTAAAGTAGAGAGAAGAAGAGAGAAGAGAAAATAAATCCATGCACCCATAGAACTATCAATCATGCATGCGGAGGAGAAAAGAAAACCATGCATCCATAAAACTATTAGTTATGCATGCAAATTTTTCTCTGAAGTGTACTCATCATAACTAGAGAACACTTGTTGAAGCATATCCAAATCCGATCCATCAATCCAACTATCTTCAAACTTGATCCTCTCTAATTCTGCAACAAAAAATACCCTCATGTCTCTTAACTTTGTCAACTCCCTTCTAGCAACCCTTACCTCTTCTTTAATATTTATCAACCGATCCAACAATAGATCCTCTCCATCATATCCCTTTTGCACAACCTCCTTAATTCTATCATCCCATTTCTCTTTTAATTGACTTAAAGGCAGGCCTTCCTTTACCGATATATCAACATTTACTATAATAGCAACAACAACTTCTAGATCATCAAGCTGTTCATTTAGATCCTTGCTAGAATCTTGAACTTCATTCTTATGTTTGTACAAAAAGTTAGATCTAAACCGGACTATGCTGGAGGTATTTTCCAAGAAATATTTGTTGTCCTCTTCAAGTATTGATTGCTCTAGAAGAGTGGACTTCGGCAATTTATTAATCTCTTTCAAATTTTGGATATATCTTCTATACTCCTCCTCTTGTTCTCCCAATGCTTTGGCATACTGATTCATCTCTTCTATTAACTCCACTGTCATCTTGTGAATCTCAAAACTGTTGTGCAACACCTCACCTATCTCCTGATTAAGCCTATCAGTCCATCTATCCATCATCTCAACCTTACTCCTTATCTGCACCAAGTCATCCACCTCTTTCTTGCTAAGCAAAATCGGTGTCTCAATGGCAGTACTTTGTTGTGACCTTGGAGTAGAAACATTCTTCAAGAAAGTGTGTAGTTGATCCAATTGAGCTTTAAGCTCATCCTTTTTCTATTTATCCTTCATCATTCTTGATTTGGTGGATGATGCTACCACATCAATCAATTTCATTTGTTGATCTCTTGTTGGTCTTCCCAAATTAACCATGCCCAACTGGTAATCAGTTAGCTACATATCTCCCACATCCTTGTCCACCACTGGTATTGCACATTCAACAAAAATTTCTCCTCCTTTAGTGAGTCTAGTGGAATGCAAGATTTTAGCCTTCTTTTTGGGTCTTTCTTTTTCAATCTCTTTCATCATATCATCCCAATTGAGAGGCTACGAGGGTGTCATTGATCTCTTTTGAAGATCAAGTTTTAACCAAGTGGGAGCACTTGGAGTAGTGGTCATTATAGTTGAAGAAGAAGCAACAATAGTAGAGGGTTGTAGCACATTAACCTTAGGTTGAGAGTCAACCTCTTATACATTCTTTTGTTCTTGCTCTACATTTATTTGTACAAGCTTTTCAGCTTCCTCCCTGTCCTTTTGTTCCTATATCCTCTTGTATTCTTCTTCCTTCTTCATTTTTTCCTCTTCTAACCTCTTCTCCTCAAGCACCCGATTTCTCTCTTCTTCCAATGCTTTAAGTCTGTCCGAGTCTTCCTTTTCCTTTTGTAGCTACTTGGCCAACTCCTCAACATCCTTCTCTTTTTGTATACATTATGCGTCCTCCTTCTTCTTATAAGCTTCTTCAACAAGCTTCAATTTGGCCACTAGGGCTTCTCTTTCCCTTCATTGCTTTGCCTTTTCCTCCTCCAGATCATGAATTTTCTCCACCAACTCTAGATTATCATTCTCTTCCTTGGTCCTGAACTCCTGCTCCTTTTGCCTTTGTTGTTTCTACATTTCATCAGCTCTTCGCTTGGCTTCCATTTTTTGTTGTTGAAGTAAGGTATCTACTTGTGCCTTAGCATCTATTGCCTTCTATTTTTCCATTTCTTTTGCATGTGCTTGAGCATCCGAAGCTCTCTTTGCTTCCTCAAATAGTTCCCATTGACCTTCCTCTGTTAGTGCATGCTCAGTTTCCTCTTCTAGAGGCATCTTTTCTTGTGCATCCTTCTTTGATAAGGTCTCGTTAGAGTTCGTTTCAATATCATGGATCTCTAGCTCCACTTCCTTTCCCTTTAAGGTTTCAGCTATGTCATGGAGAGTCCCCTTAGGCATCTCTCCACCCTATTGCTCTATAAGAGGGACTTGAGTAGATGACTCACCTATTGCTGGTGTTGAAACCATAGATCCTGTTTGGGCATCCTCCTCTTGTACTCTAGGTAAATATTGAGTAGGGGCCTCAAGCTCAATTTCTTCAATATCAGGAGGGAAGAATTCCAAAGGCCCCTTGGGAGGAAATTTCCTCTTGATTCTCTTATATCCCTTCCCTTTCGTACAAGCTGGACCCCCAGGAGTTTTGGCTCTTAGAACAGCCCAGTGGATACTCCTATCCAAGACTGGTCTCCCTATTTGTTTGATGTCGATGGTCTCCTCACCATCCCAATCTACCAGATCCAAAATTTTGGTACCAATGTTCATTGATTCATATGATGGATCCAAATCAACTCCATCATATACTAATGTATCAAGAATATCATCTTTGATCCCGAATTCTACCATGAGTGAAACAATAAACCTCTCATAATTCCTCTTCCTGAGGTCATATTCATCTTGAAGATCACTCCATAAGTCCTCTAACAGATTGAAATGTTTGTCAAAGACCGAAGCCATCAAAAAATTCATCTTCTTCTTTGGATCAAAGTGATTTCAAGCAGTATACACACCCAACTTTAAATGTATCAATTCACTACAAACCACTTTAGCTCCCACAAGATGTGGGCAGATGTATTCACCTAATTGCATGGGGAACTTGTGACAACCTAGCTTGTGTTTTAACCCAAATCGGGCATTGACCCCTAGAGCTTGATAGACAAAATCCATCAAAATCATCCTGTTGCTGCAACACCTTGGAAGTAAGTGGGGATGACCCTCAAATCCTACCAACCTAAAATAAGTGAACTTGGGGTATTGGATATACCAACATCCCCATTCTGTGATAAAGGCCATGGCTTCCTGGCTCAATCTATATCCTGCATCTCCATTAAGTTGGTTAATGACTACATATAAGAATGCATCATTAACTCTTCTAAATTGTGTTTCAGAAACCTGTAGGGATAGTTAGTCATAATGATCCCATACTCTCTTTTGTCCATCAACTTCTCCCAATATTCCTACTCTGTTCAAACCTGGAAAGATGCCTCCTCTAGCTGTTGCATAGACACCATAAGAAGTCATGAAAAAGCTCTTGGTTTCCCTTATTCTAGTTAACTAATCATGAATGGTATCCAAGACAATCATAGGACAATCAAACTATTGCTTGCCATTAAAGATTGTCTGGATGAAAGGAAACATCTATTCCTTGAAATGAAATGCATCCCTCTTCCCAAAGACTCTAGACAACATCATTATGAGGTTCGATACCTCTTTGTAAAATTTAGCCCTCTTTGGTTGATCATGGAGCTTTGTCAAAGACTTCTTCTCTATTCTCAACCACTTCTTGTTCAAGTGAGCCTAATTAGCCTCCTTGTGTTTGCTATATATCCCTAAAGAATCTGCCACATTCAACTGTACTAGGCTCTTTGGATCAGGGACACTGAACATGTGCTGAAACATTTGAGGAGTTAGGTCTATGATCACATTATCTTGTGAATCCATACATTGTCTAGTGGTTGGATTGTAAGCTCCTGCTACTGTCATAATCAATTACAGGAATTGGATGGATAGAGGAAATACAGTGATGTGAGCCAAGCCAAACTCAACTATTCTTCGAGTTCTCCCTGTTACATCCTCAGTGAATGTTTCTAAGTATAACTACTCAAAATTGAAGGGGCCTAGATTGGTCTCAGTTACATCAACATAATCAAATTCCACTTTTCCGACAGTGATGACATGACCCCTATGGTTATACCTCAAGGTATAAGGCAACTGCTCTGGCTTAATCTTCTTAGGCTTAGTTGATGCCTTTGAAGTTTCTGCGAGCTGACTCCTTTGGGAAGCTTCTCTTGATACTCCTAACATTCTTTAGCTTCTTGCAATATAACCTCAAATTAGATCGTTGAGCAAACATAACAACATATGCTTTAAAATCTTACCCTTCATATATACCAGAGGCGGAACTAGGCAAAAAACACTCTAAATAGTCTCTTTTTTTAAACACTATCGGGATCGGAGCCAAAACTGTTATTGAAATTATAGTAATAACAAGCGGGACCAGAGTCAGAATTGGAATGGTAATCGAAATCAGAATCGGAATGGAAACTGACTTGGTTCCATGAAGATTTTCTAATTTTACATTTAGTTCTGCTTCCGCTTCTGCCTAGGTTATCGTTATTTTGAGAGCCTGCTTCTTATTGTAAGTAGAGTCAGAGACGAGATGGAAATGGAATCGATACTTATTAAAAAACACGGTTCAAAGTCTAAATCGATTCTGATCCTACTTCCGCTTAAAATAACCATGACGTCATAAGAGATTTTAACTAACTGATAAATGACATCATCATCTAAGGACTAGGTCATATCAAAATGAAAGGGGATTAAAAATAACCTATACAAGACCATCCCCATATGATCGAGAGGCAACCGTACTAATTAGGGCATCATATTAAAAACAAGAACGCATCAAAACCCTAAATCACAAACCCTCAATTTCAAATAATTAGGGCATGAATTTAACCCCATTCAAACTAAACAAATTCGACACGCAATAGGATTCCTAAGTAAAAACCATAATCTACCAAACCCTACCAATGTAAAAACAGTAACTAATTTATGCATTTTAAAAACTAGGGCATCACGACACGGTCATGATTAAAACGTGAAAACGACCGTGTTAAAAAAAAATAGACAAGAAATGAAACCAAAAAAGAAAAAAAGAAAAAACAAGAAAACTAAACAAAAGAGAAAGAAAATGAACCACATGAACTCACAATAGAACTGAGAATCACGAATTCGCATGAAACCAACGACCGAACAAAAATGGAAAACGTGAAACAAAACGAAAGAGAAGAACATAAAACCCTACCTCAAATGCAAATAAATAGGTTAGTCTCCTGATGCAATCCACACGTAATTGTCTCCCTTTCGATCAACTCACACACACAAATGCTCCACTGCAACTTTGGTTCACTCTTTGATCTTTTAACAATAATGATAACCACCAATTAATCCCTATTTAAGGTAAAAACTCATAGTTTCATATGTGCATAACTCCTATAATTAATGCCATAAATGTGGTAGAGCGGAGTCGAAACTGCATAGGGAACTGGCACATTACAGTTGTGTGACTTTAGTAAAGTCAACGACCCAAAAAATGGCGGGAGCAGAATCAAAATGAAAAATGATTTAGAAACTTAGGTAATTTCCCAACTCGGTTCCCGTTCCAGGTTTGGTTCCACTAACAAAGAAGAAAGCGAAACAAAATAACGAAAATAAAAACAAAAACCAAAGCAAGAAAAAATTAACAAAAAATCTAAGTCTAAACAAAAGTCCAAAAAGCGGAGGCGAAACTGGAATTGATTTTGAAACTTTGAATAAATCTAGACTTAACTTCCACTCCAGCTTCAGCTCCAATAGAGACAAAATGAAAAAAGGCAAAAGAAGACTGTCGGGATGGGAATCAGAACCGATCTTTGGAAGAAGTTTCAAAACCCGATTCGGTTCCAGCTCCAGTTCTTACAGAATAAACCAAAGAAAAACAAAGTGTTGGAAAAGAGAGACTCCAAAATTTGTAGTTCATATTTAATCACCCATGTGTAGTTCATAATAAAACCATTTGCATCCATACATCGATATATACATATGAAAAATTACAAAAAATCACATTTCATGTCATTTGCATCCATATCACACATCTCATAAATGCATCATTCATAAACATAATAAAAGCATCATCATCCATACATGCATCCATAAAAAATCATATAGAACATGGCATACTCATATAGAACACAAATTAAAGGCATCCATCCATAATAAAACATCACAACACATAGGATCATTGAACACCGCTACATATCATATAACCTCATAAAAACATGTCAAGTATACAACGATATAAACTGAGAAAGAGATACGTCAAAAATGTAGCAAAAGGCCAAGTCTTTGAATCAAAGTATGAAATCAAGTAGGTTTAGGAGATCCTGTGGTGCTCCCACCTGATGTGGTCGGTCTCTTTCCAACCCCTGATGACCCTAGCCTTGATGGTCTTGTCACTGGTGGAGGTCCACCTGGTGGAAGTGGTTGTGTGACCCCTTTGTTGATAGTATGTGAGTGTGAGCGTCCAGATTTGGATCTAGATTAGCTAATCCGTTGTACTACTAGTACAACCTCATGGTATCTACCTCTATAGTATTCCGCCTCCTTGGCAGACTCTCTAAGCTCTCTAACCAAATTGGTGGTACCTGTACCTTGAGTTGCAGTCTGTACCCTATCAGTCACTGCCACAGCCTGTGCCTCCAATCTCCTTGCGACATCTCTCTCTATAGTAAGCATAACTACCTAGGCTTGTAGCTATATCATCTATCCTTGGATCTAAACCTATGCCAGAGCCTATGCCTAAATCTGTGTCTGGGCCTAGGTAAGTTGTCCCTAAATTTTTTGGACCTATGCCTGCTATTCTTGAACCTAACCCTATAGCCCAACAATCTGTGCTTGTTGTCTCTACGAGGGAATCCGCACTATCAATGGTCGTTGCTCACCTAGTCCTCACCTCTGCCTCTTGGGGATGACCCCAAAGTCTGGTGCACCACCACCTCCTCCACCACCATCACCACCCTCATCTCCACCTCCCCCTCCTCCTCCATCCCCTCTGTCATCAACTCCAGCTTCCCCCTTAGCCTCCTCACCTCCTCCATATCCTCCTCTAGGCTACATGGTCGACCTTGCTCTCCTCCCCATCTCCAAAATTGGTGTCAGCTCATCGAGACTAGAAATCCATAGAAAGGGATGCATGTGGAAATACTTTGCATAGTCCACTGTCATCTGAGCATCTACGACCTCAAGATGGTACTACCATAAAATCGATTGTAAGCCATAATACTTTGTGTAGGTTGCATCATAGTCAATCATTGGTCGCACTCTTTTATATCCTATCGGTGCCTAGCATAGTGTGCTACCCCCAGTGGAATCCCCTGAATGTGACCATACTATCGATGGACCCTGCCAAACATGAACCTCTCAAAAATATATGGCATCTTGTTTATTAGATATATGCTACAAAAAGCATAAGGAAACTCCGCACCATCCTCTACCTAGGCCTCACAATAAAAATAAGGCCGCCATATCACAGTGTGAAGGTCATCCAGGACTTGCCTCCAATACTCTAACTTTCCTAGCTTATGTTGGACAAATGGCCCTAAGTACCCAAAAATGACGATCATCCTACTGACCGCACCCTATCTCCAACTAGCCATGTGATGGCTATGTGCTCCCAAGCCTAGACCTATAAAAGTGTGTGACCTACTAACAAACTACCTGCCCAAAGATACACCACCTGGTGTAGGTCATGATACAAGGGTGCTAACATGCATGAACCCCGAGCATACCTCATACCATGGGAAATCATGCCCTATAGCAATCGACCCAAGCCAATTGAAAGTCCCTTCAACCTATGGTCGAGGCAGAGAAATCCTCCAATGAAGCCTGCTAACACACAGGATAATGGCTGCTAAGTCACAATCAACTCCCGCCAAGATAGCTCATATCCCATAAGTCCACCATCGTGAAACATCTATCATAGGGCTTTTGTCCCTCCCTGCTCCTCAACATCGTACATAACCAAAGTCCCCACAACTGGTATCCTCAGTATCCAATAAACATCCTTTGGGGTCACTGTCATCTCTCCTGTCAATAAATGAAATGTGTTGTGGTTGCTATGCCACCACTTTGCAAGTGTTGGCAGTAGCCCCCAGTTAATCTGGTACTGAGGCATATCTATCAATGAAGTCAAACCAAACTGATCTATAATGGCAAGATCTACTAGATTCAATTGTGGGATCATGTCCCATGTCCTTGGAAAGCACTCACAAACTTGAAGGTTCCCTAATCCACCCTCCTAGAATCAAATCAAACATCACGTCATAAAATCATTCAATCAGCCTATTAATCAAGCACATCATCTAATCAAATCAACTCATGTGAGATTTTGATCAAATCTTGAGGAGAACCTATCCTATTATTCGATTCTCATTTTTCATGAGATCAACCAATCATTCAACCTATCCTAATCATCATTCCTCGCCTATCATGAGGATGGTCATCAATCAATCTATCAATCAAACTATCATATTCATCATTCCTTGCCTATCATGAGGACGATTATCAACTTATAAATAAACATCACACTATCATTGACTAACATGATCATCAATCATCAAAATCTAGGAGGAATTCATCAAAAACATCAATTTTGGCTAGATGCACTAAAACAGGATTTCTATGCGCTAATTCACCAGATGCGCTAGAAAAACTACTGGATGTGCCAAAACAGAGTCCTGATGATCTATCTCATTGATGCGCTAGAAAACAGATTCTATGCATCGGAATAGAGTCTTGATGCGTTGTTTCCCGAATGTGCTACTTTATCAAACCTATGCATGACTCTATCCTATAGATGGGTTAATTGTCAGATGCATTAATCTATGGACCAGATGCATTGAAACGAGTTCCAAATGCGCTAATCTAATTATGGGGTCCTAACCTAATGGGATGTGCTATTGCAGGCTTCCTATGCGTTGAAGCAAGTACCCTATGTGCTAATTCGCTAACCTTATGTGCTAAAACACAAAAATAATTCAAATTTTCAAAAGGAAATAAAGCGGCAAAAATCAAATTTTCAAAATTCAAAAAGAGGTTTTTGAGGTATGTACCGGAGGTCCTTACGCGGTCGGATGCTAGTGGCGGAGAACTCGCTCGAATCTGTATGTCTGGCATTGAATTTTGTCTATCTTTGCTATGCAGGCTCTCAGTCTTCAAAATTCTTAGGTTACAAATGAACTTATCTTTTACCCTTTTTACCCCTGTAAAGGTTAATTAAGTGGTAATTATGGTGGCATTTTATTTAATTTTTCAAAGGGGTCTTTTCATCAATTAATCAGCAGTGTGGAAAAACTCTTCTAATTTTCGGGAGATAAATCAGGTCATCCTTATCAAATCTATCGATCATCAGAACATCATTGAAAATCATTTAAATCATCAATTTTTTTCAAAATCCCTGATTTACCTCCCGGGGGGGCATCCTTTCATCATCGCTGTAAAATCAGAGTCTAGGGCATGTCGAATTTTTTTTTCATCATGATAAGAAAAAATTATTCTTTGAAGCAATGCAACTGCATACATCACTTCAAAGAGGGGAAAAATGTATGCACACAAAAATGGTCTAAAGCATTTATTAATTAAATACTTTCTATTTGATTAATATTCTTAATTCCTCTACTATTATGAATAAATTGTTAAATTTATTTATATGGTTCGTATTCTAATTCTTCTTTTCCAAAATTCACTTTCTTTCTTAATTAATTAAATGGACAAATTAATCAATTTTTTATTTAATTGGTTTTCCCTATTCCTATTAAATTTGAATTTTTAAATTCAAATTGGCATATTCTTCTAAAATTGGTTAAAATACACAAATGAATTAATTTGACATCTTGCTAATTTACCATCTTTTAAATTGAATTTTAATTCAATTTAAGCACATTTCTACATATTTCCTCTAACCACCTCCAACTCACCCCACCACATCATCACGTGTCTCACAAAAATGAATTTTATAAATTGGAAAATATGAAATATCTTCAAAAAATTTGCAACCAATTTGGAACTAACTGAGACACATGGCTTCTCCTTCATTGTGATTCCCTTTAACACTTGGCAATTTGTCTTGTTGAAGGGAACCATCTCCCCAATTCCCTCTAACCTCTTGATGCTCTATCATTGATGCCACAGGATCACAATCCCTATCGTCCATTGTTGCCACATCACCTTGAGCCTTAGAAAACCTATAAATAGGACCCTTTGCTACAACTTTTCAACAAGTAGAATTCAACAAGTTTATGCTTTAGGAATTTCATTGAAGTTTTAAGGAATTTGAAGAGCATTGTAGTTCCATTTTAGCATTTTAGCTTTTTTTAGCATTATCATGGCATCTCCATTTTAGTATTTAGTTTTCTTGCATTCTCTCACATAGTATTGTCTTTATCTTTGCATCATGAAATCTAGTTTCATTTCAACAACAATATCTTAGCTGTAATACATTTCATCACTTGTGTGTTATACTATTACATTTCCTTCATTAGATGTAATACATTTCATCGCTTATGTGTTATTTTATTACTTTTCCTTCATTAGATGTAATACATTTCATCGCTTGTGTGTTATTTAGTTTTGATTATTAATACTCGCTAACACATATTTTACACCACACAATGTGAAGGATGGAAATATCAACATTTCAAGTTTTCTTTGGATTTTATCTTGTGTGTTGGCAATAAACATTTGTTGAAGGTCAGAATCAAGAATCTTATTGTTTACTTGTGAATAAAGTGTTCGGTATCTTGCTACGAAATCAGTCACTTTCTCATCCTCTTTTTGTTTGCATTTCATTAAATCAGCAAGGGTCATCTTGGGACCCATGTGAATATGAAAGTGTTTGTAAAAGGAATCAATGAGTTTGTTGAATGAACCAATTGAATTATTCGATAAAGAAGAGAACCACTCTAAAGCAGTATACTTCAAAGACCTAGGGAATAGCTTAGCCAAAAATGTATCCTCAAAGATGAAATCACTACACAAGGTTGTGAAAGCATAAGCATGGCTTACAAGATCTCCTTTTCCACCATATTTCTTGAATCAAGGGATTGGATTTGATGTATTGCAAAGGTTGATGTTGTTTTGTTGCAATGTTGCAACGTGGTGCAGGAGCACCAAGTTGCTTTCAAGCCTCCATGAAGCCATTTGTAAATAGTTGTTCTATTTTATGTATTGGGTCTTATAATAAGGTTTATAAAACCATTTTATAGGTTTTTGAGTCTTAGGAAGTCATATTTGAAGTCATTTGTCAAATAATGTTTAAAGTTGTTCCATATTGTAAAAAAATGTAAAAGTTGCTCAAAAAAGTTGTCAAGCAACTTGTCAAAAGTGTCATTAAGGTGTTTTGTCAACAAACTAATTAAAATTTGGTTGAAAATAGTTGTTTTTGGTTGGGAATCTATAATTACACCCTCCAAAACTCGAATTGGGAGGTGGGAGACATTATTTGTGAAGTTTGAAGAATGGCAACCTCAAGTTTTGTGTGCATTTTCTGATTTTTAGATTGTTTTCAGAATAAAGTTGTGATTTGTACGGCCTGGTATGGACTCAAATAATGGATTATCATATATTTATGGAAATATATCTATTTCTAGTTTCCAATTATTTTTGTCTCATTGAATTTTATTGAGTTTTATGGAAGATATGACTATTTTGGTGAGGGAAGGTTTAAACACTGCCTAGGGTTTGCAGTTTTGGGGAAAATGAAATAACTTTAGTTTCCACCATTGGATCTTCATAAAAATTGGAAGGGAGGTCTGTAATTAATTTATCTTAAATCTCACCGAAGGGATTGGCTTCATTATTTGTTTTATGGAAGTTATTAATGACTATTTTTTGCATTGAATTGTGGGTTGTTGTGAGAATGATTACACTATGATCTAGAATGCACTTAATCATTGTCTGAGATGAATAATTTTATGAAAGTTTTCAAGTAAATGGAATTTTGAGTTGTGAATCCTCTTGCTCTGCATCAGGATGTCATAGTTTGTAAAAGTGAGTTAATGAGAGGATCATTTTGATTGTAAGGTTGATGGGAATAAGGTGGTGTGGTGTATGTATGCAGAGGGCTAGTGAATTGTGAGTTTGTGAAGGTGGATTGTTAAGCAGTTATTGTGTTCGAATGGACAAGGCTAGAAGTATTTCCTATGAAAATACCTATGGAAGTGTACACAGTACTAGTAGGTATGATTGTTGTGGTTGGTTGAATGGTTTTGGTAGGTTGCAAGGTTTTTGTAGGTTGAAAGGTTGTTGTGGGTTGTGTACTAGTGTATGTAGTGTTGATGGTGTTTTCTGCACAAAAACAACTTAGATAGAATATGATATCCTATCTCTCTTGAAAGGTAAATCTCTATGGGAAAAGAGATAACCCCAAGGTCTCTAATGTCAGGTCTTGACAATGCAACAAAAAAACTCAGTGATAAATGTGAAAATGTTGGTAATCACAAAGGGACCTTACTACAAGCAAATACTAGATTTCGGACTTATCAGATCTAAACAATGAATTGATACTTGGAATCTTGATTTGAACCTTGGTAATAAATAAATAGCAAAAGATAAAAGTTTCAAAAATAATTCTAAGACTACTCCTAACCCTAAGATTGAAAATGTAGAAAGATAAAATGCTCAAAATGGACTAATCTCTCATAAAATACTTTCTGTTTGACCCAGATGAATCTGCAATTTCACAGAAATAGTGCAATCTTCTAAGGTATTTAAAGATTTTCAAATTAAAAAAATTCATGCAACCAATCCTATTGCAATTGAGATGAACAAATCCTTATAACTAAACTAAGCACAATTTTAAGTCTAGGCTAAATTTGCAAAGCAGCTAACAATCAACTAACTACAAAAATTATGGACTAGAGATCATTGCAAAAATTTCAAACATGAAACCCTAAGCATCACCAAAAAATCTAACCATAACTCATAAGAAATTTTAAAGATAGAACAACAAGAACCATGCCAGATGAAGCTCCACAAGATAGATACCAAATCACAATATCTCTCTCATATTAATTCATCCAAAATAACAACTCCAGTTTTCTGTTACAACACTTGCTTGGAAACACTCTCCACCATTTCCTAAGTTGCTCTAGATTAATATGTTTGGGAGAAAACTTCTTCCTTCCTTTCATGACCTCAAAGAATGAGATACACCTATCATGGATACCAGTCAGAGTGTCCTCAATCTGCTTTGCCTGTTTATGGATTTTCCTTAAAGCCCTTTGCCTCATTTGCAAGATTTCAAACCATTCCCAAGGTTCAGAAACCCTTGGAAAAGGAAGGATCCCACACTTTACCAGCTTATCCTCGGTGAACTCCATAATTGTTGTAGTTTTCTAGAGTAGGAGATCAGTATCCTCCTTGTCTTGAGCCAATGCAACCTTCAACCAGTCCACCGATCTCATGGAATCTCCCCTAGTTGATAGGATATCCTTAATGGTGACATCTCCCTTGGTTTGGACACCCTACAACCAAGCAACTGTAGCATGTGTGGTGCCTTTCATCTTTTCTAGCTCAAAAATTATTTCATGAGGTAAGAAACCTACAGTAGAGGAGGAAGAACCAATGGCCTGCAAGGGTTTCATCAACTCCTATAAATACTTCTTTAGTTTATCGTTCTCTCTCTCCAACTCATGCTTGGTTTGCACAACCTTCTTCAACCTACCCACAATTATAGCACTGGAGCCTTCATACTCCTCAATATCATGTTCTACAAAAGCATGCCCTAGGTCAACAGTTTGCACATGATAGTCCTTGGTAGTCACATTGTATCTATCCTTATCTGGAGCAGGGGTAGCAATGTGGGCCACTCTATTTCCTAACTCATCTCTCTCAATCTGGGACACAACCCTTGCCTTCTTCTTACCTTTCCCTTGTCCAACATTATCCATCAAGAGATCCCAATTAGGAGGAGCATCCTCCACTATCACCATTTTGCTCTTCAATTCCTTATCTAGCCAATCTGGAATAATAGACTCAATTGACCCTGCATCCTGCTTGTCTTGTTGATCATTAGTTGCATCCTTTTCAACATTTGGCATATTAGGGATATCCACAGTTGGATTCTCCTTATCTTGCAACTGTTCTTCCACAACAACCTGCACCGGTGAAGGGACCTTAGCTGGTATCTCCTCCTGTTGAGGAGACTTGTTCAATTTCTCCCTCATAGGTGAATCTACAGATGCCACCAAGGGAGATTGAATCACTTTATCAATTTCTACCTCTGCATTATAGAGGTCTCCTTCTTGAAATTATTCTTCACCCAAATCTTTAGGATCTTCATCCTTCTTTGGTTCCTCTTGTGTGCTACCGACATCCTGAGGAATGGAGAAATTTAATTGTTCAACAATAGGAATATTCACTGGAACATCTTCTTTTACTGCAGTGTCCCTTAGAGAAGGAGTCCTTGACCTCCTCATGTACACTTGGGTTCTTTCCCCTGAGCTCTCCACCTCTATCACTGGTGGCTCAACCTCCTTGTCAGTTTTGGGAGCCTCCTCCTGTTTTTGTGATAGCTTCATGAGTCTTCTTCTCTTCATCAATGGAGGAACTACCTCGACCCCCTCTTCCTCTTCTTTATCCTTTTCAGCTTCCTTCCTCGAGGGATGTCTCCTCTTCTTGGCGATAGGCTTCCTTTGTTTACCCCCTTCTGTCTCTTTCTCAACTTGGACATCCCTAACCTGGATTTTGAAAGGGGAATCCACCTTTTCCTTGCCTTTAGGATCCTGCTCATGTGACTCCTCAGAAGCATAATGAGACTCCAAGTCTCCCATCAGATCATAAGTACATGGGATACCCTCACTCTCCAATTCTAGGATCTTATGCTTCAACCACATTTTGGTGTACCTGATCACTGGAGTCATAACTTGATCCAGCTCTGTTTTCTCTTCTTCTAACCAGTCAACATCTCCAACTGGCCTATCCTTCACAACTTCATAAACATGACCCTAAATTAATTTTCCATCCTCTTCCACCTAGTCAGGGATGACCCTCACACTTTAGAACCTTATCAAATCCACTGGCAATCTGGAGAACTTCCTCTTCCTTACCTCAAATTCATCAACTAAGTTAACCCAATAGTCCTCAATATTGACCTTATGGCTATATTCCTTGCTGGCCTTCTTTTATTCCTCACTGGTGATGTCAAACCTTGCTCTCTTGGAATGGAAAGAAAGACCATAGGTACTCATCTCCTCCTCTGAAGCATGAACAAACTAGATAGAAGGAAAAACTTTACCCATTCCTATCTTCAAGGGATAGTCATTCCCAAAACCTGTTTTGTGCATTTCTCCCTTCACAACATTGTCAAAGTCACAAATCTTCCTGGTGACTTCCAAAAATATGATATGATCCGTAGGATACCTTGGGAGTTTGTAGGGAGCCCTTTGGCAACCATCAATTCTGATGTATGAAAAAGTAGGGAACTGGATAAACCATGCCCCATATTTCCTTATCAACTCTTTAGCCTTGTCAGAAATTCTCATATGCTCTGCACCCTAGAGCAATCTAGTGATGTACATGGTAAAAGCATCATTTTCTCTTCTATAACTTCCTCCAGTTAAGTGCAACTGTGGGTATACTTCATATATAACATCATGTCCAAAGGTACCCCTAGTGCTCAATCCTTTGTATAGGTGAAGTCTTGCCAAGGCATACACCAAGTAAGAGGTCATGGTGAAAGTCTTGGTTTGCAAGACATTACACAACTGTTCATGAATGAATGCGCTTATGATACCTACCTAGTGATAATCTATCCCCTACTCCATCCGAGCAATAACATTGAACATCCAAGTCTCAAACACCCCTGCACTCTTCAAACCCACCAGTCTGCTGAGAAGAGTGATTACATTGTAGTATTCCTTCTTGAATTTGAGCTTGAATAGTTGCTTTGGAAACTTGGAGAAATGGGACTTAGGCTTCTCCAACCAAGAGTTAATCACCTACTGGGACTTAACTACATTTTCTTCATAATATTTCCTGGCACCATCCATATCAAAGGCCACCACATGGGAACTGTCAAGCATATCAAAAGTTGTAGCAATGGATAAAAGGAAAAAGCCTGCCAAAACCCTTCCCTAGGGACTGATTATCTTTTGTGTCCCTCTATCATAATTCCTGGCACATTCAAGCACCAACTCATAACACTGCACCATGGAAGGAAAACCTGCTACATGAGCTAATACAGAGTCCACAATTCTTCTAGCCAATAATGGAGGGTTTGGTGCTGACATCTCAGCCTTAAATTCTTCATAGTCCCACATGCCCACGTTGGTATCCGTGATTCCTGACCAGATGGAAGTTAGCTTACTCTCAGGAATCTTGCTCTTTATGTCCAATTTGACCTTCTTTCCATCAGAGATGGCAGAAGTCTCTACACCTAGATCTGTTGCCTTCCCTTTGCCTCAACCAACAACATCTTGTCTTGATCCTGCCTGCAAACAAATAAAGATGACTACAATAAGATCCAAAAGAAACAACAAATGTAGGAAATCAACATCTCAAAGTTTGAGATTTGGCCCCCTTCGTCTATTCCACACTGGAGAGGATTTTTGGGAAAATCCAGACCAGGCAGACTTTAGCGAACCAAGCACACAAACTCCCACAATACCAATTTAATCCATCAATTCAACAAAGGAGTAACCTTAAAACACTTAGCGTAAGCTCATTTAATCAATTTAAACATATCATCAATAAACCAATTCCTCAAAACCATCATATTCGACATATTCCCAAAAACTCAAAAGAATCCGCTAGAGACGGATTTCAACGAAAACAGCAACAATTATAATTAACTCGGGAAAACGATGGAGGCACGAAACATCCAGGAAAATTCGGAGGAAGCGGATTTTAGCAGGAACTAGATAAATACTCACTGAGGCACCAATCTGGAAAAACGACCAGACTGCGGACTCCGGGAAAATCCGGAGGAAACAAATTTTAGCGAGGTAGAAAAATCCGGGAAAAAGTGGCAAAAGAGAAAGAACAAGAAAAGCCAGGGAAATTCGGGGGAAACGGATTTCTGCAAGGACCTTGAAAAACCGAACTCATCCGCCTTTTCTCACCCTTACCCAAGATAAATCCAATGACTCCGAATTTCGACCTGCACCTTAGCAATGACTTAACCTAGACCTCCAGCAGACCAAATGTGAATTTAAAACACTCTCCACAGCAACTCGAGAAGGATAGGCTACTCCCTAGGTCAAGAACCCTAAAATATCTGCCATGAGAGCACAAAGAACCCAACATGATTTTCTCACATGCTAAGATGGGAATTTTGAGACCAATGTAAGAAATGCCTGAAGGCAAAGAAATACCAAACCAATAATGAAAATTCAATGATCGACCTAGTGGACTAGTAAAACAACGGAAACCCCATAAATGTCCAGTCATGACGCAGACCCAAGGAAATAATGAAGCAACGAACAGACCAGAAAGAAAATCAAATAAAGTAATCAACAAAGGAGAAGGGCATAATTAATTACCATGATAGCGAAAGGACTGGAACTGGTGATGCCAACAAACAACCCCCAAACGAAAATAGGATACAAGCCACGCACACGAGGTTCAAATGTAACAGTCAAAACGGCTTTGAAATCCACAATCGAGCAATACACCAGAGGCTCCAAGGCTCAGACTCTTATGATAAGAAAACAAACAAACTCAAATGACCAATTACTCCGTGAAATTCAATATATCATTGCCTCAAACCATCCGCACAAGCGCCATTAATGCAGTCGACAAGACAACCAAGACCACAAAAGTCGGGGATTCATCAAAGCAACAGATTTTAGAGGAATCCAAACATGACGGATTTTCTCGGATCTGGGTCAAAAGGCAGCCACTTCCGAACTCAAAAGAAAATCGGGAAAATCCGGCCAGGCCGAATTATCCCAAAAACAGTGAAAATTCCTGAATGCATTCAAAAATCAAGATTTTCAATAAAATTCATAAGTGTTCAACTTCAATTGGCAAGATGAACATCAAAGAACGAGCCCAAGAAAAAAAAAAAACCCAAGAAAGCAAGGCCAAGACACCAAAACGTGAAAAAAGAGGATCCCCACTTTCAGTGGGGCATGTGTGCAAAAATTGCACAACATGTAGGAATGGACATTGGTATCGTGGAGGATGGAATTGGAATTCCATCTTGGCTTAGAGTAGACCATGAAGCTTGAGTGGAAGTAGGGATGGTTTTTTTAACGAGAGACACACTAGTTGTAGGAGACGGAGTCATGGGAAGTGTAGTATGCAAACTATGAGGCATGGAGGGTTGATTATCAACACTATCAGAAAGAGAGTTAGGAAACCCAAGATACATGACAAGTGAGATATTGCAGGATGGCGTGAGCCTCAAACTACATCTTACAATAGTATTGCTAATAGGACACCAAGTTGTAAATCTCATACAAGTTTTACAAACCTAGTGTGCAAACCCTAAATGAAAAAGATATTAATGCAATGACCTAGAATGGAATGCATTTTTCAGATTCTAAGAAATGCAAATTATTTATTACACAATGCAATGACCTAGAATGGAATGCATTTTTTAGATTCTAAGAAATGCAATTTATTTATTACACAATGCAATAAACTAAAAATGAAATGTTTGAGTGTAATTTTGAATAATGCACTAAATAAAGCAATTTAAGCTATATGCAATGAATTTGATGAAACAACAAATCAAAAAACTAAAACATGAAAGTAACAACAGCAAACAAAAGCCTAAAACTGAAATTTTAATTTCCAAAAAATGCAAATCAAGATCTATTAGGGACTCATTCGCCAGTAAGGGCGAATGGGTCCTGGTTAGGTACTTTTGAGATGTTTTTGTTGATTTTTGAGTGATTTTCAATGCTTTTTCAAATGCCAGAAGGTTCATGTTTGACCTAATCAAGAACTCATTCGCCAGTAAAGGTGAATGGGTCCTTGATTAGGGTTTTGAAAATATTTTTTGGATGATTTTCAGGCTTTCACTAATGTCTTTCAATTCCAGGTCTGAGGCAGTAAGTTTTACTTTCAAATTTTCCAGAAATGCAATGAAATAATATATTCAAAGACCTAGGTTGGAATGCAATTTTTTCTTGATTTTCAAATGAAATTTTATGAGATCTAAATGACATGCACAATGACTGATTTATTTTTGTATTTTTTCAGATTTAGAGAGATTCAAAATAATGTAAATCTAAACCCTACATGAGATGCAAGTTTTAAATGCAAAGAAAGAAACCCTAAATGAGATCTAAATGAGTGCAAGATCTAATATAGGATGCAATAAAAGATTTCAAAATAAGAAAATTGTAATATTCAATAGGTCAAGTTCAACAAAATGAAACATAGAAAAATTGGATTTTATCAAAGTGATTGGATCAAGATGATAAACCACTAATTTTCACTATGAAACATTCAATAATGAAGGCCAAAATGCCAAAATAACAATCATAAACTAACCCTAACTATTATAAAAACTATGAGGGAAGTCTTTATAGCTCAAAATGGTGTGTACCTTGTTGCAAGAAGCTTTTTTTAGGGCACAAAGGACTCATTCGCCTTTAGTGGTGAATGAGTCCCTATTAGGATTTATGAAACTAAGATTTGGGTTATTTTCCTTGATTTCTACACTCTTAGATCCTTGGTTGCCATCTCATGAAAACCTGTAATAAATTTTGTCGCTTCCTTTATTTGTTCTTGCACTATGAAGGCCAACTTTGCAACTTGATAACTTTGAAAATCTTGCTCTAAACCTCTTCTCCACTTGATCTTCAACTTTGAAATTCAAAATCATAATGTCCAGTTTAGTCCTCTCAACACTGGTGTCTTTATAAGTGTTGCTTTAAGGGCTTCAAAGACATGTTGACAACTAGGTGGCCAGTCAAACTCCACATATTTAGATAATAGGACAAAAAATGGTGTTGCAAATTTACTAAAATTTTGTATAAATCTCATGTAGTACCTATAAATCCTAAGTAATGTCTAGTCAACTTGGTGTTAGACACACAATTCAGAGGAAGGGTTCCTATTTGAACAATCCACCAACCAAGGTTCCGTAAGATTTTGATGATGTTATCATTTTATGTGCATTCACAGACTCTACACAACCTATATCATCAAGTATAGGTGGTTTACACATGTGTAGGAAAACAATAAAGATTGGAAAAGGAAGATAAAGAATAAACTGCAAAATAGGGGAAATAACTTAATCTGCTATTGATGTTGTGGGTACTTTTAGCTTAGTGTTGTAACTGATAATTGCTAACCTAAACTCTGTAACTTCATTAACACTACTAACTCTTACTCCTAACTACTTGAATTACTCGAAAGGAGGACTCAAAGACTCAATACAGAAGGTGAATCATAAAACAAGATACCATTCACATGTGTGTAATGAAGAATGAGTTGAAATGAATGTAATAATATGAACCTTTATTCTAACAATAGAAATTAAAAGTGGGTGAAAAACACCTTGAGTAGCCCTTTCTCAAGTTGTTGTTCCCACAAGGTAAACAAAATATGTGCTACTTGAATCAACTAAACAAAACAGTAAAATGAAACATCTTCATTGTAAAAGCTAACTCTAACATCATGACAAGAATCTTCATAGATATTTCATTCATGAGTGCATATCTATTACAACCAATAACATAAAACTAACAATGCAAGATTATCTACTAAAAAATAATATTGGAAATATTAAAAACACATGTATCTCATTAGATCCACTCCTCAACCACCGATCAAACTATATAGGTTCGGGAGGAGGTTTATTTACATAAGGACTAAAAACTAAAATTAAATGAAAGTATTCACTCTCCTTCAGAATAGAGAGAGACAAAGTATTTTCAATAAAAAATATAACTAAAACAAATGGGAGAAGACAACTATATTTGTAACTCATCTTTAACAACATGGTAGAGACGTGCTCTACACAAATATTTATGGCAGTTTCCTTGTTCATCACAAACTCCTTCATCCTTCCATCATCTTATTGAATGCTTTAATGAATCCCAATAGATCACTTCAATGATCACCTTCAACATTTTTTGCAACTATCATGTGCCCTATCATTCTAGAATCTCCCCCACTTATCGACCTAAAATTGTTTGGCTATAGGTTGAGTTCTCTAGTTGTTACAGGTTTCTATTATGGCTGCAAGGAGTTAGTTCTCATCCAACGTATACATACTATTAAAAAACATAAATTAAACATATTTAAATTGAAATTCATATGCATTCATACATTCATCATGAAAATATCAACATATCATAATCATATTCCCACTCATCAAAGTCTGGTTCAGATTGCATAAGGATATGAAAGGTACATAAATTTAGGAATGTATATGAAATGAATAGCTTAAAGTGCTTAAAATATGTGGACTAAACAAGAGAAAACTAGCTATTAATTAGGCTCATCATTCTCCCAACTAAGAAATTTCTTGTCCTCAAGCAACATTTGGGTCACGGAGGTTGTACTGCAAAGTGATCTCCCTAAAGTTTGCAACAATATCAACTCTCTTAACCTATCTCAAATAGTATCCCTTTTGACATGAAATCTTTGCCAACCTCAAATTATTTGCTACTTGTACTTCATCCTAGCTCCTCTCTATCCAATGTGGCACTAGGAAGAGAAGGAGAGGTGGGTGAGTTGTCAAAGGAAACCATGTAAGCCCATTGTCCCTCGAAATTTCTATATACTTGTGATACCTAATAATGGCTATAAAATTATAAAGGGAGTGAGGTCCTTTCTCTTTAATTCAATGGTTAATTCCTCCCATATCTTGTTTACAAAATGGAAGGTGTGATCAATAGGCCCTATAACTTGTTGCTTCATCCTGGTGTAGCCGCATTCCCTAACATTCATTATTTTTCTTCCTACACCTTGAAATAAAAAAAAATAGGGGTGGGGTTTCCAAATATGGAAAGGTAAGTCAAAAGGATGACAATAGACCCTATCTTCCTATTTTCATTAGGAAATGAGATCCCCATAAGGAATTGAGTAACAACCCTTAAGTGAATCAACTCAATGTGAGAATCTATTGATTTTTCGATCTTATGCTTTCAGACAAGGGAACAAGGTTGAACAACACTTTTGGAAGAAAAAGTAAAAATAGAAAATCAAACTAATTGTACCAATTCAAACTTGTAATAGAAATATAAAGCATATGAAAGATAGAAACAAAACAATTATGCTAATCTGAGAAGGTCTGAATGATGTGTACCTATCACCAAAAGGCAGTTATAGGAGGCAAACTGTGACTCATTCGCCCATGGGCGAATGGGTATTTTGTCAAGGTTTTTAGAAAAATTTTGGGAGCCTTTGATATTGATTTGTAGCTTCTGTTTGATCTAGGTTTCAGTGTTAAAAATTCAGAAATTAGATATGTAGGTGAGATTTTATAATTTGATGACAACTTTGACAAATTTTGCAACTTTGATAACTTTTCCAATCTTTCTCTTCAAGAGGTATTCAATCCTTATTCAACATAAATCTGCAACACAAACACAAGAGGTAAATTTTTATTTTTTTTTTGGTGAATTGGGGTTTGCCTTGGTCAAACCCCATTTGGGTAATTAAAAAATGAATTGAAATAATGAAAATATGAAAGGAATGATGAATGAACAAGCTATGTTGCAACTCACCAAACCATTGAATAAACCTTTGGGAAATATGAAATGTTGATGTTGATCTAGCATGAAATGGCTTCAATGGATGTGGATCTTGATGCTTTGAATACTTGACTTGATCTTTGAAACCTACATCACAATGTTAGCTCCAAAAACATGCATGATGCAAGAAGACTTTGACATGATGATTGGATCTTGATTGCTGCAATAAACATTGATAATTTTTATCTTGAATGCTCTTGATCACAATATTAGATTTAGGAATTCTCTCATCAAAATTCTAGATGTCTTAGACTTGATTTGTAAAATAACATTGTATTTATAGGTATGTAATCTTAATTTTTTGAAATTCAAATATTACAAGCCGAAATTCAAATATGGATTTGACGAACTTAAAATACCACAAAAAACATATTTTAAATTTAGGTTCAAAGGCCTAGGAAGGACCCATTCACCCATGGGTGAATGGGTCCCAATTCCCTATTCCTGAAACACACATTGCTCAAGGTAAAGTATGTGTTGGCATTAATTATTATTGGGTTTCCCCTTCAAAAAATTTAATTTATTAGGCTTGTAGATGAATAATATGGATTATTAAGGCCTAATTAAGTCCATTTTAATTAGGAGGGCCCAAACAAGTGTCAAAATGCAAAGGGATGCATTTTTCTACACTACACACCTTTATAAGTCAGGAGCTCTAACCACTCATCAATATCTGGATTGGGATCATTGGATTCTTTTTTCAGTTGTAGAGCAACAAATTTTTCCTTTTTAGTATATTCCTACAAGATCTCACCCCTTTGTTGTTCTTTCTTGATATAAGAGGCCAGGACTTTAATCTGCAAGTCACCCACAAAAATTAGAGGATTCCATTCAGTTTGATCTGAGAGTGCAAGATTATGCAAGTAAAACTCATATAATTGATCTTGCATATCCGGTGTAAAGTCAAATAAAGTTTCTAAAAACAAAAAAAAATATATTCATTGACATTGGTAAATCACTAGTTAGCTAGGTAAACTGAAAACACAAGTATATTTATTGCAGAAATAGTATGTAAACTCTTGCAAGAGCTTTGCACTTTAGAATTTGTGCAACTTTGTCAACTACTTCTTCAATATTCACTTTCAACATTTTTATTCCTACATCTTTTTGCTCAAGTTTCCTAGTGTTTTTTTACATTAACTCAACTTTTTCATTTTCCCATTCCTTCTTCTCAAAGAAATATTGAGTTCTCCAAAATTCCACACTTAAGGTTACTGCAGATGGCCTAAAGGGAACTGAAAGTGAAGGAATTAGAGCCTTGGGTACTAGTTCTTTGGTTTTTGTAACTACAATAGCAAGATGTGCCAATTTATCCAACCTATACTCACACTCATATTTACAAAGTTTCCCTTCCAAATCTTCAATTATTTTGTCCCTCTCACTTTCTCTTTACTGGTGTGTTTTCAATAAACCTTCCAATTTCTTAATCCTTTCTATAGCCTGTTGTGATTATTTGTCAATATCCTTTTTCTCAACAAAAACTTCATCTCTTTCCAAAAACTAATCATTCTTTTCACTTACATATTCATTACCCTCTGAGTCAGGGCTATTTGGGGTTCTCTTTCAAGTTTTTTTCTTTGCAATAAAAGCATCCTCTGAATCAGATTCAAAGGTGCTTCTAAAATTCCATGTATATGTATTAGGTACATTTCTATTACTAGGGGAATTCCCCTCCATTTTTGATTCAATCTCAACCATAACATCTCCCTTTCTCCACTTTTTAACTAACCCTCTCATAACACCTTTCCTCTTCAAGAAGTGTGATTTCCTCCTAGGCTTTGTGAATTTATTTTGCCCTCTTTTAGGAGCAGAAGAAGATTCACATTTCCTTTTCCTGGTTCTTGGTGTTTTACCAGAGGTAGGGATTTCTTAGGTATCCCATATTGTATGTTGCTTAAAGTTTGTAGGTTGAGTGTCATATAGGCTCTACTCCTCTGGCTCTCCTATGTTGTGGGTAGGTGACACAATAGGGGAGCTAGAGGGCATTTCCCTTTCAGATACAATAGGTTCTTCTTCTCTTTTCGGGATAATAGGCTCTTCAAGGATGGTATTGATATGATTATAATTTAGGAAACTCCCATGAAACATGTGGAAATTGAACCCTCAAACTTCTCTTTATCGGTAATGTGACTAAGCAAAAATGTGAAAATGTTGTGTTATTCCTTTTCCTTTTGTACTTGGAATTCATTATTTTCAACAAATTGTAAAGAAAATTTGGAAAATTTACACACCTATCATGATGAAGATGGCTTAAAATCTTAAAATGGACTGTATATAACAAGGACTGCATACCATCACAAGTTAATTTTTTGACTATATAAAAATCTATTGAAGCCCATATCTAGGGTAGGGATAATCTTTTTTTACCTTGAGACAATGAGTCTAGATTTTCTCTATGTTCTTTGAATTCATTCCTAGCAGCAATGGCATCTACCCTTATTGGGAACTCTTCTCCTTCCCATGGAAATACTGATACCTCAACAATGGAAACCTCAAAATAATCCACCTTCAGACCTCTTATAGTCACCTCATTATTTTCTAAAGTAGCAAAAAATTGTTGTGTCATGACTTCATTGAAATTTGTGAGTTTCAAGAAGTAGTCTATCCAACCATCCTGTTGAAAAATAGGTAACACCAGTTTGTCTTCCAACAACTGGGTATATGTTTTTGGTTCCCTATGAATAATATTTCCACCCACAATACTACTATTGCTCTGTAATTTCCTTAATTACGCTCTTTTCTAGCTTTATTTTTGTCTATTATTCCACTATACCACCTTCAATTTACTGTATCCTCTCAATTCAATTACTTCCAACCCTTCCTTCTCCTCTAAGCTTGGATTATGTAGAAAAATAGAGGAAACATGAAATGGAAAAAATTTGCAGAGGGTTTTTGGTTTTTTTAAATTCAAGAAAATGAGAGTACCCCTCCCCCCAACTAAAGGTGTTAAGTGTCCTCACTTAATTGTATGGTTCTTGGTGAAGGGTGATATGGTATATATTTGACTATCAATTTAGATATGAAAACATGCATAAATAAATGTAAAACATGTAGGAAATCAATCATTGTCTATGATAATAATGAAAAGTTAATGCATGTACCTATAGAATGCTTATGAAATGAAACTTAGCTCATGTGAAGTGTTGATTACTACTCGCAATAGGATTTGATTTGACCGTTCTTAATTACAATTGGAAGTGAATGAGATGAATGCATTGCACGTGGTGAATTATTGCTGGAAAATGCTATGGGATGTAGGGTAAATAGAAGATGAAATAAAGTATATGAGCATGAAAATCAAGAAAGGTGATGGAAATAAAAAGTGTGAGGTGGTGTATAGGCTACATGTGTGGAAATGAAATGTATGTGGTTGCATGAATGGAAAATGTTATTGGAAGGTATAGATATGCAATTAATTCGATGGGTAATTTTGAAATGACTATTAATTAATTGCTGCGAGTTCCTCCAATAACAGGTCCCTTCAACATTACTGATCGTGGCATAAATTAATTATTGTTTCTTGTCATCTTGTGTAGAGTGTGTTGTATAAGTTGTGTTAGATATCATACTTGTATAATAGTGTAGGTGAGTTTGGTAGCTCCTCTATTGAGTCATTTGTAGAACTTGTAGTTGTATTTGAATTGTTAAGTGAAGGCTCAAATTGTTGTATTAATGAAACAAGGGAATCACCATTCTATAGTGGTTTCTTGTATATATTTAGCTGGAGTCCATTAACCAATAAGGATAACTTGACTTCATCAATTGTATGTAACTGTACGGATCCATTGGGAAACACTTGCTTGATTTCATAAGGACCAAGCCACCTTGTTTATAACTTTCCCTTGTAGACCTGATACCTTGAGTCATAGAGAAAATCCCAATCAACTAGACTCAATTCTTTGGTTTTGATGAACTAATCATACCATTTGATTCTAAAAATCTTTAGTGTTTTGTATTACCTCCATCCTAATTTCATCAAGTGCATTGAGGTTGTGTAATCTCTCTTGTTGTGATTTTGATAAGTCCATGCCTAGTTGAACAATTGTTCTTAAAGTTTTTTACTCAATTCAATAGGAAGTATTGCTTTATTTCCATACACCAATTCATATGGTGTAAATCCCGTTGTGGTTTTCAAAGTTGACCTATAGGTCAAAACTACCTCAAGCAACCTGGTTGTCCAATATTTCCTATGAATTTATACTTTTTTGGTTAGAATTTTCTCAGTCTCCCTATTTTTTACTTCCACATGTCCATTAGCTTGAGGGTGGTAAGGTGAGGACTTCCTATGTCTGATCTCATACTCTTGAACCAATTTTGTGATCAGCTCTGATGTAAATTGGGGTCCTAGGTCTATGACAATTTCTCTTGAAACTCCAAGTCTTATAAATATGTCCTCATAGAGAAAATTTTCCACATTACCATCCCTAGCACTACCACTATGTACTCCTTATTGTTAGATGGTGAAATTGGGCCAATAAAATCTAACCCCCATTTATCAAATGGTGCTATTGATAACTATGGCTGCAATAGCATTTCATTTGTTTTGTTGGCCTTCCCATTCTCTCACACCTATCACAAACCCTTGTGTACTTTATTGGATCCTTATGAAGAGTTAACCAATAATAGCCACTTTTGATAATCTTTAGAGTTGTCCTCTTTGCTACAAAGTCTCCCTCATAGGGTTCATCATAGCATGCTTTGAGAATGTCATGTACATCATCTTCTCTGATACATCTCCTCATAATGTTATCTAGGCCCATGCCAAATAATTATCCAGCTATCCAAGAGAAGGGAAAATTTTTGTGAACCTATTATCTCTTTTCTCTTTGAGAGAAATGAGGTGGTGACTATAATGTAATTGATAGTTGTCAATGTCTACAAACCATGGTGTGTGTAGAGATAGATCAAATAGATGCTCATATGTGTTTTTGATGAATCATCAACAACATCTTCTTCTAATTTGGTTGGGATCCTAGATACAAAATCTTCCACTACATTTGCTTTTTCTAGCTTGTCCACAATGGTGATGTCAAATTCCTAAAGCAACAATAACCACTTTACAAGCCTACCACCAAACATTGGTTTGTACATAAGATACCTAATTGTTGTGTGGTCAGTGTGTATGAACACTAGATATCCTATAATATAATGCCTAATTTTTTTACTACATATACCACTACCAACATCACCTTCTTTATCATTGTATAGTTGAGTTCTACCCCTTGTATATTTTTACTGATATAATATATGGTATACTCCTTATTGCCTTCCTTCTACCCAAGTACATCTAAAGAAAAAATAGAAGCATATGTATGGATATGGAAGGGCAAGGTCTATTTTTTTCCTCTCAAGATAGGGGTTTTAGTCAATGCTACCTTGAGTGATTCAAAAGAGTGTTGAAAATTAGCCATCCTTTCAAATTGTACATCTTTGGACAATAAAACAAATAGTGTAACTGCAAGTTTGATAAAATCTTGAATGAATCTCCTATAATAACTAGCATGTCCTAGGAAACTTCTAACATTTGTTTATCTTTGAGGCACAAGGAGTGTTGAGGTTACTTCAATTTTGTTGGGGTCCACTTGAATTCCTTCATTTGACACAAAATGTCCCAATACAATCCCTTCTATCATCATCATGAAACATTTTTCATGACTTAGGGATAAGTTGTGTTTATGACACCTTTTTAGCACCTCTAGATTGCCAAGTGCTTCATCATATTTATTTGCATATGTTGTGAAATCATCGATGTAAAATTCCATGTAATCATGTACAAAGTTTGAGAATATACTCAATACTGCTCTCTGGAAAGTGGCTAGTGAATTACATAGTCCAAATGGTAGGACAAAATAAGCATATGTGCCCCAAGGGCATGTAAATGTTATCTTGTCCTAGTCTTCTAAGGCAATCTTAATTTTATTGTAGCCACTAAATCCATCCAAAAAGAAGAAGTAATTTTTGTCTACTAATAAATCAAGCACTTGGTCAATGGAGGGGATTGGAAAGTGGTCCTTCCTAATTTCAGCATTTAATTCTTGGGATTGTAAACATACTCTCCACTTTCCTCCTTTCTTTGGGAAAATTACTAGAGGTGACAAATATTGAATATCAAAGATATGATATATAAAGCCTGCATCAAGTGATTTTTGCAATTTTGTTTTAACTATGTCTTCGACTTATGAGTTTAAAACCATCATTGATGTAAATCTTATGCATGCACAATTATGGGTCTATCCCCTTCATGTCATGATAATCCCATGTCATTAGTGATTTCTGATGTAAATCAGTCAATTGACTATTAATGTTCAATGTTTTACCCAACATGATCTCTAAATTCTTGGATGTTGTTTACATTGATGAGATATCAAGTCTTGCTATGTTTGGGATACATTGGTGTGGTAAAAAATTGTGAAATATTTGGGAAATTGACTCAAATGAACTAGCAAGGATAATATTTTATAGAGGATCCTGCAAACATGTCAAGCAGTCTTGATGTTATGGGTCTGTACCACAGTCATTTTTCATGATGTTTACAATCAATTCATCTTCATCTTGGTGTTCTAATAGTGGATTGTGTTCAATAGTCATCAAGGCTTGCAAGGAGTATTGATCCTCCTCATCTAGGGTATGCCAAATGGTTTGTTATAGGTCTACAAGTGGTTGGGCTAGTGTATAAAGGAATAATTTTTTGGTCACATTCCCATTGAGATAGTCATATTCCTAGATCTGTAACCTATGAAGGCATCCATTTTTTCCAGCCATGGTGTTCCTAATACGAGGAGGTAGCCTACAATATTGGATTTTTATTATAGGACCATGAAATCTACTGGGTATTCCCATGAATCCAATGTTATCACCAAGTCTTCAATTATACCCTTAGGGTTCACTATGGACTCATCTGCCAATTGTAGAATAGTTGGTGTAAGTATGAGTTCTATCAATTGTAAAAAAATCATGGTCTCTTTGGTAATTACATTAATAGATTCTCCCAAGTCAGTTAGGGAATTCTTAATGAGAGTTCCATTTATCTTTACAAGAACCACAAGACTCTTAGGGTTTGCATAATTGGGAATAGTTATGTTTCCCAACATGATGTTTTCAAGTTGTCCTAGGACTTGTAATATATGAGGATATTTCCTCTTCATGCCTCGATTTTCAAGGAAAATTTATCTCACTATTTTGGTGTAGATAGGAACCTCCTCAATGGCTTGGATAAAGGGTATTTTGATACAAACATCTTTAAGTTGTCCCAACAGGTCTATTTTAGTTTGTGTTTGATGTCTTTGGACTACTAATATTTCAAGGAATGGAGGCTCTAGACTTGGATTGGTTTGGTTAACGTGATTAGACTCAGGCTGCTTAAGTTGATTGTCCAAGGTCTCTACTAGGGGTTCTTCATCAACCAATTCAATGATTTGAGGGGATGAAGGTCTAGCCAAAGTTTTCCTGGATCTAAGGTGGAAATCACTTGCCTCTACCCCATAAGTGTGGTATTTAATAGCTTCATTAGTATAGGCCTACTAAATAGGATTTTTATTGGGGCTAGGTGTAGGTTGTGATAGCAACTAAGGTGCTCTAGGTGGTTGTGGTGCTAAATTTGTTGGGTTTGTTGTGGCTGTTAGTAATTCATGTTTTGGTTTTTCCATTGTTGGCCTCTTTGCCACTAGGGTTACCATTGGTTTTTTTGGGGTAGCCATTGGGAATTATAGTTATATCCTTGGTAATTTTGTGATGGCCACATATTTTTACTACTGTTGGTTCCAATTGGTTTGAGAGATTTTCCATTAATGGTTTTACATATTGGCCCAAGACCAAGAATTACAAGTAGGAAGATTTGAATTGTTACTAGGAAATTACATATTATAATTCAAAGTATCTTGGGGCATACTTGGTCTTGGATACAATGGTTTCCTTTGAGCTATGTAGAATACCTGTCCATCTTCTCCTTTGAATGCATGAAATTCTGATGGATACTTGTCACCTTCTTGAATTTGTAGTTAGTCCTTCTTTGTCTAGAATGTGGGTAGTATTCTATAGGAGTAGCTTCTACCTCCTCTTATTTTATTTTAGTATGGAGGGTATATATTTGTGTAGCCAAATGGCTAATAATATCCTCCTTCATATTGGACAAAAATTACTCAATTCAACTCTAGAGACTCATTGGATGGTTTGATGATGGAATATGCTCTATCTACTTTCTTTGTGAAAGACCTTGAATAATTCTTGCATGCCTTGCAAATCTCCTCAAATGGTACTTGAGATATATCTCCTACCCCAATGAGGTTAAGTGCATCCATGCAATCCTCATTAACCCCCCTTTAAAATATTAGTTTTAAAGACTCGTCAAAGAGTCTATTTTGGTGGGATTTCTTAAGGCAAAACTGGAACCTTTCCATGTAGTCTTCCAAACATTCATCATCCTTTTGTGACATCCTAAATATTTCATCTCCATTTTTTTCAAATACTCTACAGTAGTCCTAGTACTTCTCCAAGAACTTTGTCTTCATAGAATTCCAATTAGGAACAACATCTCTTCCTAAATCCATGAACCATCTCAAAGCAACATCTTATAAGGTTGTTGGAAACATTTTGATCCTATGTGCATCTATAGTATAATCATAACTTCATCATAGCACATCAAACACAAATAGGAATGTATTTGGGTTCTCTATTACCAACCCATAGAAGACAAGTAATGTTGAAGGAGTATGCTATTCAGTGTAGTTTCTCTCTCCTGGTTGGCAATGGGGAACTCAAAGGTTACATGCTCTAGTGGGTCTTCCACTACAGAATCACCCATGGTGATGATTTGTGTGTGGGAATTCTCCTCTATTTATGATGTGGATATTTATTTTATGGAAGATTCTTCTTCAAGAATACCTCACTATGTTCATTATGATCACTAATATCCTCTAAATATTTGTGTGTTGATGGGAGAAATCTTCCCATACTATCTCGCTACCTCTGCATATAATAGTTGTGACAATTTGGATTAATGGCTCCTACACATTGTTAGTAAATCATTTTTGTATTGATAACAAAAGCCTAATTACCCTAATGTTGAATACAAAATTCTAACTATAAAATATTGAAATAACATAGGAGAATCTTGAATGTAGCACCATCCTTGAGAATGACACCGAAAATTCAAGGCATAACTAATGTCTAGTCAACTTGGTGTTAGACACACAACTCAGAGGAAGGGTTCCTAACTAAACAGTCCACTAAACCCTTGTTAAGGTTTCATTTAATTATCAACCAAGGTTTAATAAGATTTTAATGATTTTGACACTATATGTGCATTCATAGACTCTACACGGCCTATGTCATCAAGTATAGGTGGTTTACACATGTGCAGGAAAACAATAAAGATTAGAAAAGGAAAATAAAGCATAAACTAAAAAACAATGGAAATAACTTAGTTTGCTACTCATGTTGTTGGTACTTTCAACTTAGCACTATAACTAATAAATGCTAACCTAAAGTCTACAACTTCATTAAAATTGCTAACTCTTAATCCTAATTACTTGACTTACTCCAAAGGATGACTCAAAGACTCAATATAGAAGATGAATCATAAAACAAGATACTATTCAAATGTGTGTAATAAAGAATATATTGAAATGAATGTAATAATGTGAAAAATTATTCTAACGATAAAAATTAATGGTGGGTGAACAATACCTTGAGTGGCCCTTGCTCAAGTTGTTGTTCCCAAAGGCTAAACCAAATATGTGCTACTTGAATCAACTAAACATAACAATAAAATGGAACATCTACATTGTGAAAAATGAACACTCACAATATGACAAGTATCTTCATAGATCTTTCATTCATGTGTACATATCTATTACAACTGATAACAAAAAACTAACAATGTGTCATCCCCCCAATTTGAACTTGAAAATTTTAAAAAATTTAGTGCCTGAACCTCTGAGACTGGCAAACCACAAAAACAATTAAATCTGAAAACCTGTTAAAGCTGGTCCAAAATCCTTTAGGGGGGCTTGATCTTAGATGTATCCTAATCCATTTGACCAGTTTTCATGCCCCAAGTGCTTCACTGTCTGTGAAATTTTAAGCTTCACGTTTCCCTAGCTATGACTCGCAAACAAAGTCAAATTTTGGTATTTTGATTGTTGGAGCTTAAAGGATTTTTGAGTTGTGCTCAAGAAGGCCCATTCACCTTGTTATCTATATTTCAAGAAGAAAAAATATTTTATGAGAAAATTATGTAGTTTGTTGTCTGAAGGTCCCAAGCCTATTCACGGGATAAAGTTTGATTGAGCATACTATATTTTTCAAAAGTTGTAAATTTAATACTTTACCATTTTGAAATCTCGTGACTTAAAGGGAAAATGATCTTATTAAAGTCTTGGTGACTTTAAAACCGTATGCCAAATTTCAAATAATAAAAACTTTATGATATCAGGTAGTCGGGAGTTTTTATAATTTCAAAACTACTGAATAGAAGTTTGAAGGTTTTAATATTTTTCGACGTCCTGACTTCTTTGTTATTGGGAAAATCACGAGTTATAAAACTCCAAGTACCACCGATGGCAAGGTTTTGAAGTTCCAAAATTGGTTGATGGGTCGACAAACATTATAAGGAAGAGAATTGACCTAGGATGATGTTTTGGGTTTTTCAAAGCACCAAAGATAGTTAATATGCTAAAGCGTTGCTTATAATGGTTTTCACAAAAGTAGCATCAAATGAACACAAGAATATTGTTATTTCAGCTCTGAGACAATTGAAAAGGTAGTGTGAGGCTTCTTTTATTATATGACTGAGATTGAATCAACCATGGATATGATCACTCTAGGAGGCTTTGGATTCCTTCATAGATGAGGACTCATTGGCAACAAACCTAGACCAATAGTATGGTGTAGAAGAACAAATGATGAATTGAATCCTTCTAAGGCTAAGGATACTTCTTTAAAAGGATTGGGAAGACAATATACCCCATTTGTGTGTACTCCCCTCACAATTTCCTTCTAATAAGAAAGGGTTTCATTCTTATGTATGTGACATCATGTTATCACAGAAACTAGCAGTGCTCGTTCCACAAAGAACCCCCTACAAAACATGTTTGTTTCCTAGGTTCATGATGTTCAAGCACACAAAATGAGGAAATTTTTGAGCCACCTTGAAATGAGTTCCAAAGTCTTAAATAGTCAATTTGAGAATCCCCCTGTGTTCATCTCGTGAAGACCTTTGAAACAAGTACCTCCACGAACACTCATTGTTCATTTTTCATGAAACTGGGAAAAGTGAAAAAGTGCAAGGGCGTTGAAAATAAACACCCTTACACTTAATTGATTTCTCAAAAGTACAAGGGTGCTAATTTTCAATGCCCTTACACTTAAAGTGTTTTTAATAAATTTTTTAACTATGGTGTCATTTTGTCAGCCTTTTACACATTTTTCAATCTTGACCACTTAATGTGCCTTAATTAATTCCATGACTTTAGTTCACCATGCCTCACCTATGAATCACTCAAAAGTGATTTTAGGTCAACCCTTTCTCATTCTTTTCATTAGTTTTCTTCCTCTCTTTGTTGGGCAACATCCTTGCATCTGCAAACCCGCGTTTTCAAGATCTCCTCCAATATTTCATTTTAAGTTTACTTAGTGTTTCGGGTATGCATTTTTGTGTTTCATGTCATAGCTTTGTATATACTTTTCATTTTTTCTTCATTTTCACAACATGTTTTGAGTCGTTATTTCCTCTTTCTCCTTTCTCAAATGTGTTTCTTACTTCCATTATAACGTCTCTCTTCTTTCCTTGACATTGTGTGTGCCTTCTCTTCTTATTTGTGGACTCATCTCTTGGATCATGCTTTGCATTTTACAGTTAGACAATTTTTATTCTTCTCTCCATGTTCCTCATTATTCTTATTTTATGGTTGATGAAAATCAACTGGGGTTCGAGTTTTGAATCCTCCCTCTCTTACATAATTTCCATCTTTTCAAAATGCCTTGGTGTTGAAAAAATCCACCTCTTTACTTCTTCAAAATCTCCAAGTATGAAGCAAACATATCAGGGCATTGATTTTTAGCGCCCTGACACATTTGTCTGAGTCCTTAACACTTTGGTGCAAGGGCATTGAAAATCAGCGCCATTGCACCAAAGTCCATTTCTTCTAAGTGCAAGGGCACTGATTTTTAGTGCCCTTACACTTTTCCCATCTTTTGCTTGACACTTTTCGAAAATGCTCTTCCTTGACTCTGAAGCCCGTTTCTCTAATTCTGCCTCATTTTTGGTGCCTAATCACTCAAATCATGCTTGCTTGAAATCGTTTCTTGCTTCACGCTTCCCAATGTATCTTTTTTGACTAATGGTTGTTGATTCTTATTTGTAGTTCCTTTTCAGATCTCGTCAAGGGATCCTTGGAGATTGCATATCTTGATCTAGTTGCTCTCAGATGACAGCTACGAAGCCTTCATCATCTTCAAAAGTTGAAGGAAAAATGAAATACAAATACCAAGGCATTTATCCGTTGACAGTAGTAATTTCAAAAGTGGACAAGATTAAAGACACCGAGGGTGGTCATCAAGACCTCATTGATTTTGTGAAGAGGACCGAGCAAAAGCCTCTTGAAGACTCTCTAAGAGCTATTGTGCATATTAACCTACACCTTGTTTCTACATTCCCTACTTTTGCACATCATATGAAGTTTTTCCTTGAAGTTGCATCTCACTACATCCGGGAAAGCAGAATAATGATTGATTCTTTTGGACATTAGATTTTGAGACTAGATCCATATTTCTTTGATATTGTCTTTATAGTCCCATAGATGGAGAAGTACATTGATATTTCAGTACAACAAGCATAGGAAGTCTATGACTCAGATCCGAACAAGGCTAAGTACTTGTTAAATATTCAATGGTTGAAAGAACCCAGGCATACTATCTCCAAATGGCCGAAGGGGCTACCATGAGGTGATTTCAAGGAAGATATCAGAGACATGATAATACTCCTGAGAAGAGTTAAGGGATTGCCTGAAACGTCTCATTTTCAGGATTGGATGTATGAGTGCATTCAAATCATAAGAAGACAAAAGGCTCATATTGATTGGGGAAAATAGATCAGTGATGCAATTCATGAACAACTGATAAATGTGCCAACCGCCTTGAAGCTTTATATGACTTCTTACCTAGTGTATGTTGTAGCCATGATGAGACAATTCCCAGGTTTATCTACAAGAGGGAACCAACTTTCTACACCTGTGTACAATTATTTCTACTTGTTGGAACTAAAGGAAAGCCATCACCACTTGAGGAGAGTCGTTGATGCTTTCTTTGCACCTTTTCTCTTCAACTTTGATCCAAATCTCGAGAAGAAGAGAGTGTTTGATGAGGCCTGCAAAGTGGTGAGTAAATTTGGATGCATATTTCTCCAGTTCTTGACTTTTACTTACATAAGGGTGGGATGCTACACTGGCTACCCTTACATGTTGCCCAAATATCCTTTAGACAAGTGGATATTGATGGAGTTATGCAGACAATTGATTTCAATCCACAAGGAAAGTTGAAGGATTCATAAACCTAGATTTAGGTTTCCACTAACAATCGGTAGGTATACCATCAAGAGTGTACAAAAGGCTAAATCAGTCTATGCTGAGATGCAGGTCATGACATTCAGGACTTATAAATACAAGCTTGATTTTGATTACCGAGATGTCAAGAAGAGGTTGAAAAAGGGTCACAAGCATGGATACCACTTTGAAGACATCTGGGCTTATTGCAAAGATGAAGAGGCTATCCGTAAGATAGATTTTTGCAGGTTGAACATTCAACAAATCAAAGATATTAGTGTTGCTAACCTACCAGAGGAGTTCATAGATCTTGGCGATATCATGAATGTTGCTTATGATGAACAAAAAATATCTACGAAACCTTTTCCTACAATCCAATGGTCCAAAAAGGAAAATGTTTCCATCAGAGAGAGGTTGGCACCAATATTGGCTAACACTGCTAAATGGTTATGTAAGCATGGCTTTGAGATGAAAAATTTCAAGATAGAGTCTGGAGAAGTCAGTTGACAACAAGAATCCTGCACGAAAGATAAATTAGTGGCTATTCCCACTTCTTCCAGAAAAAGGCCCTAGGATTAAGTTCACTATTAGAAAAAAGGATGCTTGAGCCATCTGTGAAGAAGAAACAACAAATCTGAATCATTTCACTTGAAGGGAAAGGGTTCTATTTCTAAAGAGATAGATTCTGATGAAGAAGAAAATTCTAGTGATCAATATGTTGAAGAAGAGGATTCAAAAGAAACGGACTCTGATGAGGAAGAACAAGAGTCTGAAGGTGACCAAAGAGGTGAACAAGAGTTAGAAGATCATGAGAGTGATCAACATGAACTCAGGCATGATGAAGAACAAGATATGTCTCCACTTGAGATTGTAGTTGAAGATTTTCTCCATTCATCATCACCTGTAACTTCAAACGGTCCTCACACAATTATTGTTCCAAAAACTCCTCAACCACCTTTTCCCATGTCACCTATTCCTACATCTACCATATCCATAGTAGACACAACACCACTTCCTGCAACATCAACCACACTTGATACTCCTTCGGTGATAAGTATTCAAACGGTTGACATTTTGGCAAGCCCTCCATCATCTATTCCCAGCTTGTCGTGTCCATCCTATGATATCACTTCAGAAGATAAGTTTAATGGGTTATGAGTAATTCTCTACAAAATCAGCTTAAGTACTAGTTTTTGGAGTAGTAATGACAAACACTAAGCCAATTGTCACTATACCAACCATTCCTCTAGAAATGGCGATAACAAGAGAATTGATGGTCAATCAAGAAGCTTATATCTCCTCTCTTCCCCCTTGGTTGGTATCCCAAGTATCAAAGCGAAAAATGAAAATGATCTCGCTAGAAGAGCTCGACCTTAAAGAGATAGCCCCTCCAAAATCCAAGGGGAAGAAAAAGGAAAAAGTCTATTCACGGCTCCAGGTTGACAAAACATGTCAAAATTATGTAGAGATTGGCATACCACCCCAAGAGGAAGGAGATATCAATATGGAGGACTACACAGTGACAAGAGTCTAGCTTGGCAAGGTCAAAAGTGAAAGTGCTAAGGAAAATGCACAAGTGACTTTGAATAAATTGGCAGGAAGACTGGACAAAATGGAGCAAGCTCGAAACTTATAAAAATAGAGTGCAGACCATTATGCCACTATTGTAAGAAAGCTTTCAGGATCTTCAAATAATGCACAATTGTTAGCAATGGTAAGCATGGAGGACCCAACTATCAAGAAAGCTAAGAAATTTGCCTCCAAAGGCAAAGTGTTGTATGACTTCATTAATAAGGTTGTAGAACATGGCTCTCAAATTATAATTGCTAAGGATGAAAAGGCTACTCAAATAGCTTAGCTCAAATTGGAGCTTGATAAAGAAGTTTTTATTTCCCAATAGCTCAAAGAAATGGAAAAATGTTTGTTATTGTGGTCACAAATGAAACAGGTAAAGCTCAGCAAACTGGGGGAAGCCGGGGTGATCCCCAACAAGGTAAAATATGTTGAGGTAAGATAATCACTGAAGAATCGTATTCAAATGATCAAATATCTTGCAAATGATCTCCATCAAGTACAAGAAAATTTTGAAGTGCATCGTGCTATTCTCAAGAAAAGAGCCAAGGAGTTGCTAGGCAAGCTTCTTGAGGAAAACCGCATTTTCCTTCCGGGCAGAACTTTCTGAGACCTTCAAAGAAGCCATCATGAGTCAAGTAGAGAGTGAAAACTTCTTAGATGCCTCTATAAATGATCTTTGTGATACAAGGCTCACTCTTGATAAACTCAAGATGCATCTTGACGAATGCAAAAAGGTTCACTCATCCGCCAAGAAATCAATCACGAGGATTAACACCATTGTGGATTACACCGTTGGTCCGGATGACAAATTCATGCAGGAGACCAGTAAGAAGTATGAAGACTTCCATGCCCAAGCAAGGAACCGTGAAGATTCTTGATCTCCCAGTGTTGAAAATTTTGATGCTTCCTTAGATGCATTTTTTAAATAGTTTCTGACATCTTAAATGTATTTTTGTAAAGTGTAATTGCACTAAAAATATGAGATGTAATTCCATGGAGATAAATTACACTTTGAATTAGTCAAAGTTAGGGTTTCCTATTTTTTCTCACCTAATTTCCTAACTTTACTCTACTGATTTCCTAGATTATCTCATTCCTCTTTTCTATAAATATGAGGGATCTCTATTGTAATCTTTACCTTTAGTATTTTTTGCAACAAAGTGTTGCCATTTTTGAAGCATATTTGTGAAACTTTGTGTCATATTTTTTGAATGAAATCTAATGAATAAAGAAGAGAATTGATAACCAGACTTTGTGTTGGATTCGATAATCTTGTCAGTTGATCTTATTGGTGGTGATTAGTAAGTGATATTTTAAGGGCTTCAAGTAATTTATGTAAACTTTGTGTTACATTCCTTATTTGGATTTATGTTTATATTTTGATAATTTTTTTGAAATATCTACAAGACTTTGTGCTTGTAATCATTCATGTTGTTTGAGGAATTGTTGCATCTAAGAAGACTTTGTCTTTCTAATGAAACAAATGGTACATCTTTCACAGATCCATCAGTGAAAAATCTACGGAATGACTTTGTTCCTTCGTGAGATTTTCCTTTTCTTTTATTTTTTTATTATCAATCATATCTGGTATTTCTACACTTTTCTTTGACAAGATAGAGGTATTGGCATTATTGCTTGTTGTTAGTTTGAAGTTATCTTGAATTATTTCCCCTTTTTGAGAGGAGAGATTATATCTCACATAGCTATGGTTGAAGTCTAGGCTGTGTAATCTGTTGAAAATTTGATTACATAATTTTCACCCAACACATGAGTATGAGAACCCAAATTGTCTAGATCGATCTCAAAAAAGCATGTGAAACAAGTAGTTCTGATCACCCTGCGAAAATCTCTACTAATATAAAATCTGAGCTGACGGTTCTCCCAAGATCAGAAACAACTTACTTTATGTAAACACATTGCAGGTCACAATAGCACAATGAAAGTGATGGTGGCACCTTGGATTCTTATTGCATGAAGAAACTATGGTTGCTTTGAGAAAGAGTTTAATATCTTCTAATCGATAGAAAAGATTGTATTAGGAGTAAAATCAATAAAGGAAACTTAGATCAATGTTGAAAAAGTTCACTCATGTCTGCACGATCCTGATCAGCATATTGCTTTGCAAAGAGAAATGAAAGACTCTTTGGGATGCAAAACCAGTTCTACCCACGAACATAAAAGATGAAGACCTTGAGGAGGAATTTGAAAGACTTAAGATAGAAATCAAAGATAAAAAGATATTACATGCTCCAAGGGATAAGTTGACTATTTTAGAAGAAAAACTACATTAGATGTTGGCTCTTGAACTCGCTTAAAATCTTATGCTACAGGTAAGCAACTAATAGGATCTAGTGACTCAGTTTCATCTATAAGGACTATAATTGACAATCCTGAAGGAGTAAGACAAGTGCAAGTTGAAGGTTCAAGTATAGTAGTTAAATAAAATTATAGACATGGAAAAATTCAATTCAAAATTGCATATGGGCTTTAGATTTCCTAAATTATAGGATGAGATAGCGCAAATTTTATGGGATATGGCATATTTCATTAGAATAATAAAGAAGAATGGGTGAACTATGCATATAATGGTATATTTTAGATAAATATCCTCGGACTTACCAAGGCCTTAAGTTTACTTCAAGAATAAAAGTGAATGATTTTTCAAGAAGGGAGTTACTTTTCAAGAATTATTTATCTACACGGGAACATTGAAAAGGGATAATTTTTGTAACCACCTACTAAGAAGCGGTTACACGAAAAGGAGTGGATATAAATATTCATTGTTCCTAGGGTAGGGGATATTTTTTTCATCTTCTTCCGGCTATTCGGGGGAATAAGGAACAACATATTTTTCTTTTCTACACAATCTTGATGTATAGGGGTATTGTGTCTATGAACTCATATTTTGAGCATTGGGAAATAAAGGAGATATTGTTGAATCTTTCCATTTATCATTGTCCTCTTAAAATCACAGATGAACTTTGAGTCATTGTAGTTATTCTTCAATGTTTATTCTGTTATATTGAATTGTGTGTGTTATTCTTGAAGCTTTGAATTCAGAATAATTCATCTTTTGAAAGGAGGTATGTTGTTCATTATTTTTCTTGAGTATCATTTGGGTGCGGAATAAGTGAACTTTGTATTATTTATTTGCATCTTTTTCATTGCAAGTTAAATTCATCGCATCTATTTCATGGTTATGGGTAGATGTCAGCTAGCCTTTTCTGCTTTCTGGTGAAAATCATACCTAGTCTTTATTCATTGCATATCTATCGAAGGTAGTTCTACCTTGTATAGTAAGTAAAGAGCACTTGCAACTATCATTACAAGTGACTCAATTGTTGGTCTATTTGTCATTAATGTGGGAAAGGAGTTTAAAATTAAGGTGAAAAAATTGTTAACCAACAGGTTTTTGGAGACTCTACTGGGGAAAGAATTGAAGTATTGGTGTCTTCTTTTCGCAAAAAAATTAAGGTGCCTCCCTAAGGACAAAGGTTGGCAGCTCTGTCAGGTGGAATGTACTCAGATTTTTTTTATTCTAGTAAAGACTCCTATCTGATTTATTTTTCAGATTTACATTATGGTGTTAATTTCTTCCCAGCCATGGGGAAATCACTTTGGACCTCTTTCTTTGCCACAATATTCACCATTTCCTAAAGGATCAATAAATCATTTCCCAAAGTTTAGTGGAGAAAATCATCAAGATGTGGAAGACCACATCTTGGCATTTATAGTTGCATGTGGCATTTTGGGGGTAAGTGAAGAAGATGTTTTTGTGAGATTATTTATTGAATCTCTTTTCGGGTCTACAACAAATTATTTTTATTATTTAGAAGAAAAATGCATTACTGATTGTAATTCATTAAATAATAAGTTCTTGGGAAGGTATAAGGGCCCCATTGATGAAGTTGCTTTGCTAGGCCAATTTTTCAATACCCAGAAGCAAGAAGGTGAATCAATCAGAGATTTTGTGGATAGATTTAATAGGCTTCTCAAAAAGATTCTAGATTCTATTCCACCAAGTAAGCAACTTCAGCTTTGCACTTTTATTTCTTCATTACATCATGATGTTCATTTTTACTTGAAATAGAGTAAAGTGAATGACATTTAAATTGCACAAGAGGTAAAAATAGAAAATGATTTGATATTATGTGGGTTATGGAAAGCATACCAAGTTGTAGATAATTCAAGTAATGTACCCATGAGGAAGCCTATCATGTGTAAACCAAGTTTTCAGTCCATAGATTTTCAAACTACACAACCTCCTTTTGTTGGAAGTTTAATCTCACTATTTTTGGCCCAAAACACTTTGGTAGAGATGAAGTAAGTGTTGTAGAAATTAAACCTCATATGGATAGAAAAATTGAAGCCTTTATTTTCATAATGAAGAAAATAAAGATGAATCTGAAAGCCCCTCAAATGTTGGAGAAAATGGACCATCCTCTCATGATACAAATTGCAATGAGGGTAATGCAAATAGTGTTGTTTTTCCATCCTTACCTCTTGTTAAAATGGAATCATTCACTTTTACTGGTGAGGAAGAACAATTGGAGGACACACGGCATAGAGAGGAGGTGTTGGATATCTTTTTTCCAAAGTGCATGGAAGCTGAATATGAATTCTTTATTTTTAATGATTCAAAGATTGATAATGAAGAATAGATCGAAAATACACAATCAAATCTTTGTATGTAGCCTGAATGTTTAGCATTTTAATTTTCTTATGGAGATCATGAGGAGGAAAAGTTGCAAGGAGAGGTCAAAAACTATTTTACCTTTGAATCCTTTCATTTTAAAAATTTGAATGCCAAAATTTTTAAACAAAATTTGGAAGATGTAGTTAAAAGTAGCCATAATAGCTTTGTTAAAAGTGGACAAATAGACAAATGTGATGAAGTTCATATTGCTTATTGGTTCCTCAATGCTATTAAAGATTAATTTTTGTGTGGAGAAGAGGTTATTTTGTCTAATCTGCAACTTACAAGTGAGAATAATGAAGTGGGTCACACACTACATGAATTAGTTCCAACACAGACAAAGAATATTATTTCAATTGAGGGTAATTTTCAGCCACAAGAGAGTTTTGTTTGTGATGTATATTTTCATTCTTCTCCATCAAAACTTCACTCACTTCCGTTTTTACACGAGTCATATGTGGCCAATGATTGGTGGGTTGATGAGTTAATTAGTCATGGTTATTTTCAGGCATGGGACATTAATTCATCGGCTACAAGGAGGGATCGTTATATGCAAGAGCATGTTGAGAAGATTTCAAAGGTTAATGATGCTAAATGGCTATTTGGTTTTGGAGTATTATTCAAGAGGTTTCTTTGGTTTATAAATTCTAGATTATTTTTTCAGATCTTGGGATGGATTTTGAGACTGCAGCTACTTCATGAGTACACCTCTCTTTTCCACTCGGGTATTTATCTTTCCCAGCCTATTAATGGATTTGCATGTCCATACTGGAGCCATTTGAGGTATGGTTTTCCTGCCATGTACATATTAAGAGTTTTTGTTGTGTTGGTAGTTAGCTTCCTTTCCTGTTTTGTCCGGTTTTTGGTTTGCTCTAGTTCCTTTGTCCCCTATGCTCTCTGACTCTGTTTCCCAATGGAATTGGACTAGTCTACCCCAAAGCTTCTGATGTTCTCTGCATTTTCTACAAAAATACAGTCCTCATTTAGAGCCAATGTTATCCCCCCAATTTGAACATGAAATTTTTTTAAAATTTAGTGTCTGAACCTATGAGATTGCCAAACCACGAAAACAATTAAATCTGGAAACTTGTTAAAGATGGTCCAAAATCCTTTAGGGGGGGTTGATCTTAGATGTATCCTACTCTATTTGACCAATTTTTGTGCCCCAAGTGCTTCACTGTCTGTGAAATTTTAAGCTTCACATTTCCTTGGCTGTGACTCGCAAATAAGGTCAAATTTTGGCCTTTTGATTGTTGGAGCTTAAAGGATTTATGGGTTGTGCTCAAGAAGGTCCATTCAACTTGTTCTCTAGATTTCAATAAGAATGAAGCTTTTATGAGAAAATTATGGAGTTCACTGTTTGAAGGTCCCAAGCCTATTCACAGGATAAATTTTGATTGAGCATACTAGATATTTTTCAAAAGTTATAAATTTAATACTTTACCATTGTGAAATCCCATGGCTTAAAGGGAAAATGATTTTATTAAGGTCTTGGTGACTTTAAAACCTTATGTCAAATGTCAAATAATAAAAAATTTATGATATCGGGTAGTTGGGAGTTTTTATAATTCCCAAACTATTGAATAGAAGTTTGAAGGTTTTAATATTTTCTAATGTCCCAACTTCTTTGTTATCAAGCAACTCATGAGTTATAAAACTCCAAGTACCACTAGTGGGAAGGTTTTGAAGTTCCAAAATTGTTCGATGGGCTGACAAATGTTATAAGGAAGAGCATGGACCTAGGATGATGGTTTGGGTTTTTAAAAGTAGAAAACATAGTTAATATGTTGAAGTGACACTTATAATTGTTTTCACAATAGTAGCATTAGATGAACACAAGAATATTGTTCTTTTGGCTCATGAGACAATTGAAAAGGTAGTCTGAGGTTACTTTTATTATATGACTGAGATTGAATATACCATGGATATGATCGCTCTAGGAGGATTTGGCATCCTTCATAGATTAGGACTCACTGGCACCAAACCTAGACCAATAGTATGGTGTAGACGAACAAATGATGAATTAATTTATAATCCTTTCGAGGCTAAGGATACTTCTTTAAAAGGATTGGGAATACAATATACCCCATTTGTGTGTACTCCCCTCATAATGCTCTTCTCATAAGAATGGGTGTCGTTCTTATGTATGTGACATTAGTATGAGGACCCAAATTGTTTGGATCAATTTCAAACAAGCATGTGAAACAAGTAGTTCCAATCACCTTGTGAAAATATCTACTAATATAAGTTATGATTCAATAGTTCTCCCAAGATCAGAAACAACTTACTCTATGTAAACAAATTTGTAGGTCACAATAGCACGATGAAAGTGATGGTGGCACCTCAAAGTCTTATTGCATGAAGAAACTATGGTATGCTCTGAGAAGGAGTTTAGTATCTTCTAATCGACAGAAAAGATCGTATTCAGAGTACAATCAATAAAAGAAACTCATATCAATGTTGAAAAAGTTCGCTCATGTCTATAGAATCTTGATGAGCATATTACTCTGCAAAGATAAATGAAAGATTCTTTGGGATGTAAAACCAGTTCTACCCGCAAAAATAAAAGATAAGACTTCGAGGAGGAATTTGAAAGACTTAAGATAGAACTCAAAGATAAAAAGCTATTACATGCTCCAGGGGATAAATTTTCTATTTCAGAAGAAAAACTACTTTAGATGTTGGCTCTTGAACTCACTTGAAATATTATGCTATAGGTAAGAAACTAATAGGATCCAGTGACTCAGTTTCATCTCTAAGGACTGTAATTGATAATCCTAAAGGAGGAAGACAGGTACAAGTATAGTAGTTAAAGAAAATTATAGACATGGCATAATTCAATTCAAAATTGCATGTGAGGTTGTGATTTCCTAAAGTATAGGATGAGATAGTGAAAAATTTCAAAGTGGGATATGGCATATTTTGTTAGAATAATGAAGAAGAATGGGTGCACTATGCATATAATGGTATATTTTAGATAAATATCCTCAGAATTACCAAGGCCTTAAGTTTACTTCAAGAATAAAATTGAATGATTTTTCAAGAAGGGAGTTACTTTTCAAGAAGTATTTATCTGCACGGGAACATCAAAAAGGGATAATTTTTGTAACCACCTTCTAAGAAGCGGTTACGCGAAAAGGAGCGGATATAAATATTATATTTCCTAGGGTAGGGGATCTTTTTTTTCATCTTCTTCTAGCTATTCAAGGGAATAAGGAGCAACATATTTTTATTTTCTGTATAGTCTTGATGTACAATGGTATTGAGTCTGTGAACTCATATTTTGAGCATTGGGAAATAAAGGAGATATTGTTGAATCTTTGCATTTATTAATGTCCTCTTAAAATTGCAAATGAAATTTGAGTATTCTTCAGTGTTTGTTCTATTATATTGAACTGTGTATGTGTTATTCTTGAAGCTTTGAATTCAGAATAATTCATCTATTGAAAGGAGGTTTGTTGTTCATTATTTTTCTTGAATATCATTTGGGTGCAGAATAGGTGAACTTTGTATCATTTATTTGCATCTTTTTCATTTCAAGTTAAAGTCATCACATCTATTTCATGGTTATGGGTAGATGTTATTTAGCCTTTTCTACTTTTTGGTGAATATCATACCCAGTCTATATTCATTGCATATCTATTGAAGGTTGTTGTGCCTTGTAAAAAAATTAGAGAGCACTTGCAAGTATCATTGCAAGTGACTCAACTGTTGGTTTGTTTGACATTAATGTGGGAAACGAGTATAAAATTAAGGTGAGTAAACTGTTAATCAACACAATGCAATATTTTATGTTGGAAAATAATATTATAAATATTAAAAACACATGCATGTCTCACTAGATCTTCTCCTCAATCACCGATCCAACTATATAGGTTCAATAGGAGGTTTATTTGTATAAGGACTAAAAATTAAATTAAATGAAAGTGTTCATTCTCCTTTATAATAGAGAGAGAGAGAGAGAGAGAGAGAGAGAAAATATTTGCAATAAAAACTCTAACTAAAACAAATGGAAGAAGATAAATAGGTTTGCAACTTTTCATAAACGTCATGGAAGAGATGCGCTTTGCACAAACAATCACAGTAGTTTCCTTGTTCATCACAAATTCTTTTGTCCTTCCATCATCTTATTGAATAATCTGATGACTCCCAATTGATCACTCCAATGATTGACTTCATTATTTTTTGCATTTTTCACATGCCCATTCATTATGGAATCTCCCTTGCTTATCGACCTAAAATCCTTTGGTTGCAGGTTGAGTTCTCCAGTTGATGTGTGTCGCTATTCTAGCTGCAAGGATTTATTTCTCATCCAAAGCATACATACTATTAAAAATCATGAATTAAATAGATTTAAACTGAAATTCACACACATTCATCATGCAAATAACAACATATAATAATCATATTCCCACTCATCAAAGTTTGGTTCAAATTGCATAAAGGATATGAAAGGTACATAATTTTAGGAATGTATATGAAATAAATAGCTTAAAGTGTTTAAAAGATATTAAATAAATAAGAAAAAACTAGCTATTAATCAAGCTCATCAATACCCAACATAATCAAGAAATTTTTTGACATCCTTTTTTTTTTTAGGTATAGGCAATGTGGATATTACCTCAATCTTGTTTGGGTCCACCTGTGTCCTCTTATTAGACATAAAATGTCCGAAGACTATTCCTTATGTCCTCATCATGAAATAATTTTCATGACTCAATGGCAGGTGGTGATTTTGACATCTCTATAGTACCTTCTCCAAGTTATTAAGTGCTTCCTCATAATTATTCCCATATCTTGTAAAGTCATCCATGTAAAATTCCATGGAATTATGAGAAAAATCTAAGAATATACTCAATACTACCCTTTGGGATGTGGTAGGTGCATTTCATATCCAAAATGGAAAGACAAAGTAAGAATATGTACCCGAAGGGCAAGTAAAGGCTGTCTCGATCTTCTAGGGCTATTTTCAGCTGATTATATCCACTAAACCCATCCAAGAAGGAAATTTTTTCTTCCAATGAATATAACACTTGATTGATGAATGTAAGGAGGAAGTGGTCTCTTCTAGTTGCTACATCCAGCTCACAATAATTAACACACTCTCTCCAATTCTCTCCCTTCTTGGGTACAATTACTAATGGAGACACCCATTAACTGTTGGAGGTTGGATAAATGGACCCTACATCTAGTATATTTTGTAACTCTACCTTAACTATGTCACAAATAGTTGGATTCATTCTCCTTTGAGGTTGCCTAAACAGTTTGTATCCATCATTGATGTAAATTCTATGCATGCATAGGTTTGGGTCTATTCATTCCATATCATGGTAATCCCATGTGAATTTGGTTGGATTTTCTTTCAACACATTCAAGAGTGAAGATTTTTGTGCAACAGTTAGTTGACTATTTGCATTTAATGTCCTACCTGGTGTAATCTCTAATGTTAGGTTTGATGTCTTAATAGAGGCAATATCAAGGCCTACTATATTGGGACTACAATTATGGAGCAGTAAGGTATGAAAAATCTGAGAGATGGACTCAGATGTATTGATAGAGATTATATTCTATAGAGGGTCTTGCAAGCATGTTAAATAGTTATATTGTTCTAGGTACCTACCATAATTATTTTACATGATTTCTGCAAGCAGTTTATCTTCATATTTTTTTTCCAACATAAGACTTCGTTCAATAGTCATTAATTTTTGTAATGAGTATCGATGATCCTCATCTAGGGAAGGCCATACAATTTTCTCTAAAATTATATGTGGTTGGACAAGTGGATAAAGGTCTATCTTTTTGGTCACATTTCCATTGGAATGATCATATGTTACAAGATCTGCACCCTATGAATGGATTTGTAGTAGCCAACCAAGGTCTCCCTAGAATTAGGGGATTCCCTACAATATTTTCTTTAGGTTGTAACATTGTAAAGTCTACAAGATATTCCCACGAGTCTAATGTTATAATTAAGTCTTCTATAATTCCCTTTGGTTTTACTGTAGACCTATCTACTAACTGTAATACAATAGGTGTGGGTCAGAGCTCCATTAGTTGTAATTGCTTCATGGTTTCCTTTTTCATCACATTAGTGGTTGTTCCCAAGTCAATTAAGATATTCTTGATGAGAATGCCATTTATTTTGACATCCACAACAGGGCTCCCAAGGTCTGCATACTTAGGGACAACTATGTTTCCTAACATAATATTTGCAAGTTATCCTAATACATGCACAGTCTAAGGGTCCTTGCATTTTCAACATGACTTCTTGAGGCATAACTCTCTTATTGTCTTGGTATATATTAGCACTTCTTTATTTGCATGTATGAGGGGTATTTTATACAAAAATCTTTGAGTTGTCCTAATAGATCAAATTTAGATTTTGCATAATGTCATTATATAGTTAGTCTCTTAAGGAGTGTGGGTTATGGACTTACGTTTTTTGGCTTAACCTAATTTGATTAAGGTTCTTTAGGTTTTTTATTTGTAGTTTTCATTGGGAATTCCTCTTAAGTCAACTTTGTGATGTGAGAAGATGAAGGCCCAACTAGAATTTCCCTTGATCTGAGGTGAACATCACTCACCTCAACCCCATAAGTAGGTTATTGGATGGTTTCATTAGCATAAGCCTATTAGATAAGCTTAGTGTTTGGGTTAGGTGTGTAAGGAATCTAAGTTACTGGAACAACTTCCTACACTAATCTTGAGAGGATAATAATGCAAAAAAATTATAAATCTTTTCAGTTATAGAAATTTAAATAGAAATAAACATAAATATCATGCATACCACAACACAATGATTTACATGGGGAAAACCCTTTCTGGAGAAAAACCCCACACTCCAAAATTTTCCCAATATATTATTCAAAAATCACATATTACAATATACTTGTAGAGAAAGCTTCTCACAGGAGTATCACCAACCAAAGATCCAGAGGCAACACAACCGCTACCAAACTCTCAGAATACATCACCATACACAGTCATAATACAATCCCCTCATAAAATAGGGTTGCCTTCTAGGACATTCAAGCTAATAAAATATTGACTATTAGATCTAAGACCTAATGATGAATGGTCTAGATTTACAATAATAAAATATAAGCGTATCAACAGTACCTTATATAATTACAAGGTGTAGGTTGTGCTAACAACTAAGGTGTTCTTGGTGGTGTTGGTGCAGTAGTGGCTAAATTTTTTTAGAAATATGAGTAACTTGTGTGTTCTCATTTATTTCAATAGTTATAGGTTTTTGCATTGATGTCAATAGTTCTATGGAGAGATTTTTGCAAGTCGATGGAGATACTTTGATTGGTTGCATTATTTTTTGATTAGTAGTATCATTGTAGAAGTTGAGAAATCCAACTTCAGACTCCAAGATCACCTGCATGCAAATGGATACCTATCACAAGGAAGAGAATGGATGGAGAAAACAAACAAGGGTTTGAAGCTCTAAAAAATGGAGAAATTATCTTATTAGAACAAAAGCGAATTGATATGATATACAATGGGATCAATCCTTATAAAAATGAGATCATGTAAAACCTAAAGAAACCCTAATAGGAAAAAACCCTAAAATAAGCCCTAATAGGAAAACATTTAATAATCAATATAATTATTAAATGTCACTTTATGCAAACTAACGTGAAATCTTAAGAAGGGAATAAAGGTAAATTAATCAACACAATTAAGTTAAAACCTTTACTCTAACACCCCCCCTTAAGATGAGCAACAGTGCAACTACCAACAAATGCAAGAAAGCAAAGGTAACTACAATGCAAGAAGGCAAACATGGGTCCCAACAACTAGGCCAGATTAGGTACCCAAATACAACCAAATCTCTCTAAAGTGGAGAAATAGAGAAAACCCTCATACGAAAAACTCTACTCCAAAATAGAGATGCAGAAAGACATGAAGAACATCACTGAAGTAGAAGAAGCTACAAACAACTGTTGAAAGATGACTGCTATGGTGCTGAAGAACCTTCGCTGAAGATAGGATGATCAGGATCAAGAAGACAACAATCTGCATGAGTGCCCCAAATGACACTACTCGAATTAGATGACAAAAAAATTAAAACACCTGGAATGAAGATACAGATGACACAAGTACCAATAGTCTAAAAACAACAATCTGCATGAGTGCCTCAAACGACACTACTCGAATCAGATGGAAAACAAAGGAAAACACCTAGAACAAAGATACAAATGGCACAAGTACCAATAGTCTGAGAAAAATTGATCAACTAAGAATGGAAGATTCCTTCCAAGGCGAAGCCAAGGAAGCATTAGCACGAATAGTATAATACCCCCTCCATAATGTTGAACTGGGAGAGCCTGATAGATCCACTGAAATGGTGTGTAACAGCCTATAATGCATGAAGAAGAAGAAACAACATTTAAAAGTGCACAAGAAAGCACTTGCAACTGAAAAAGTGGTCTACAAAACTAAGCACACATGCATGAGGCTGGAATCATATGGATCCACTATCGTCATGGAGGAACACTCATTGGACAAAGGTGTGATGGAAAAATAAAGGCACTACACAACCCCCCATGGCACTTTATAAAATAGTGCGAGTACAAAATATGGCACAACCTTATGTGTAAAATCCCCAAAAATGCATGTACAATAGTGTGGCACTTTATCTTAGTGCACTTACATAAAATATTACTTACAAATGATGCTCAAAATGCCCAAAAAAAGACAAAAAACTAGAAATACATGAAGAATAGCCAAAAAATGAAGCAACCCGTGCAATCGAGAAGTTCCCAAGAATGAATATGTCCAAGTAATTCACCAGAGTGTGAAAAAAAAAAAAATTGAATAAAGTATACCTGGAGTGAAATCTGGAAAAATTGCATGGACGGAATTGACGATCTCTGAAACATGGTTCCAACGCCGCTGAGATCGCGAAAAACGGAGAAACTAGTCAAAAGTGATGAGCTCGGGACTGAAAGCAACTCCTTTGACTTCAACTGGCTGTAGAATGCTCCAACAGAAAAATAAAGCGATAAGACCCCTACCACTGGAAATTTGATAGAACCAACTTTTCGATGATATCTCGTTTGCCAAAAAATAATATCGCATGCCCAAGTTACGACCTTTAGAAGAAAACGGCTCCAAAAGGGAAAAAAGCCAGTGCTGCATTAAATTTGACGATCATACGACCGTCGCAACAAAAAGACAAGCTTAAATTTGATGGTCAAACGACCATCATCGCAAAAGCGCAATTGGGCTTATTTAAGTAGAAATTGTTTTTTTAATAAAAAAAACAATAAATTTTTTTTTACAAAGTTAATTTTTTTAAAAAAAAATTAATAAAAAAAAGGGGGAGGGGTCCGCATGGGGGTCGCTGCCTGCCAAGGTGGCAGGGTGGTACCCATGTGGTACCGTCGATCGCAGGGGGCGGCACCCAAAGGGCCATCCCCTGTCATAATGGCAAGTGTTGGTACCCTTGGCTACCGTCCCTGCCTGCGCAGGGTACCGTATGCAGGCTTAAGCAAGCCTTAAAAAGTCTTCTTTTTTTTAATCAAAAACATTTACAAACTCTATATTTTTATTAATTAAAAGAAAAAAGTTGACGAAAAAAAAAAAAAAAAAATTTACCCAGGTGCAGACAGACGGTCGTACGAGTAAAAAAAATTTTGCCCCTCAAATCAACATTGTCCAAAATGGACGAATGAACAGTCGATTTAAGGGTTTTAGACCGCTACAGACGCAATGGTGAGGTCTGTTTGGACTCAAAATGCTTTGAAATTGCAGGTGAATCCCTAGATCAAAAAATTGCAAACCCCAAAACTGTGAATGCCTGATCCAACCTTGTAGCAAAAATATCTCCAAATTCTTCAAACAAGAATAGGAATGCACTAGGAAAGCTTTAATACCATGTAGAAGTTGAGAAATCCAACTTCAGACCAAGATCACCTGCATGCAAATGGATACCTGTCACAAGGAAGAGAATGGATGGAGAAAACAAACAAGGGTTTGAAGCTCTAAAAAATGGAGAAATTATCTTATTAGAACAAAAGGGAATTGATATGATATACAATGGGATCAATCCTTATAAAAATGAGATCATGCAAACCTTAAAAGAACCCTAATAAGAAAAACCCTACAAGAAGCCCTAATAGGAAAATATTTAATAATTAATATAATTATTAAATGTCACTTTATGCAAACTAACGTGAAATCTTAAGAAAGGAATAAAGGTAAATTAATCAACACAATTAAGTTAAAACCTTTACTCTAACACCCCCCCTTAAGATGAGCAACAGTGCAGTGACCAACAAATGCAAAAAAGCAAAGGTAACTACAATGCAAGAAGGCAAACATGGGTCCCGACAACTAGGCCAGATCAGGTACCCAAATACAACCAAATCTCTCTAAAGTGGAGAAATAGAGAAAACCTCATGGGAAAAGCTCTACTCCAAAAAAAAGATGCAGAAAGCCATGAAGAACATCACTGAAGTAAAAGAAGCTACAAACAACTGTCGAAAGATGACTGCTATGGTGCTGAAGAACCTCTGCTAAAAATAGGATGATCAGGATCAAGAAGACAACAATCTGCATGAGTGCCCCAAATGACACTACTCGAATCAGATGACAAACAAAGTAAAACACCTGGAATGAAGATACAAATGACACAAGTACCAATAGTCTAAAAACAACAATCTGCATGAGTACCTTAAACGACATTACTCGAATGAGATGGCAAACAAAGACAAACACCTGAAACGAAGATACAAATGGCACAAGTACCAATAGTCTGAGAAACATTAATCAACTGAGAATGGAAGATTCCTTCCAAGGCAAAGCCAAGGAAGCATTAGCACGAATAGTATAATACCCCCTCCATAATGTTGAACTAGGAGAGCATGACAGATCCACTGAAATAGTGTGTAACACCCTATAATGCATGAAGGAGAAGAAACAACATTTGAAAGTGCACAAGAAAGCACCTACAACTGGAAAAGTAGTGTGCAAAACAAAGCACACATGCATGAGGCTGGAATCATATGGATCCACTGTCGTCATGGAGGAACATTAATCGGACAAAGGTGTGATGGAAAAACAAAGGCACTACACAACCCCCTATGGCACTTTATAAAATAGTGCGAGTCCAAAATATGGCACAACCTTATGTGCAAAATCCCCAAAAATGCATGTACAATAGTGTGGCACTTTATCTTAGTGTGCTTACATAAAATATTACTTACAAATGATGCTCAAAATGCCCAAAAAAGGACAAAAAATTGGAGATACATAAAGAACAGCCAAAAAATGAAACAACCCATGCGATCGAGAAGTTCCCAAGAATGAATATGTCCAGGTAATTCACCAAAGTGTGAAAAAAACAAAAGATTGAATAAAGTATACCTAGAGTGAAATCTGGAAAAATTACATGGATGGAATTGAAGATCTCTGAAATATGGTTCCAACGTCGCTGAGATCGCAAAAAATAAAGAAATTGGTCAAAAGTGATGAGTTTAGGACTGAAAGCAGCTCCTTTGACTTCAACTAGATGTAGAATGCTCCAATAGAAAAATGAAGTGATGAGACCCCTACCATTAGAAAGTTAACAGAACCAACTTTCCGATGATATCTCGTTTGCCAAAAAAGGATATTGTATGCCCAAGTTACGGCCTCTAGAATAAAACAGCTCCAAAGGGGAAAAAAGTCAGTGTTGCATTAAATTTGACGGTCATACACCGTCGCAGCGAATAGACAAGCTTAAATTTGATGGCCAAACGGCCGTCATCGCAAAAGCGCAATTGGGCTTATTTAAGTAAAAATTATTTTTTTAATTAAAAAAACAATAAATTTTTTTTACAAAGTTAATTTTAAAAAAGAAAAATTAATAAAAAAAAGGGGGAGGGGTCCACATGGGGGCTGCCGCCTACCAAGGTGGCAGGGCGGAACCCATGTAGTACCATCGGTCGCAGGGGACGGCACCCAAGGGGCGATCGCCTGCCATAATGGCAAGTGGCCCTTGGCTACCGTCCCTGCCTGCAAAGGGTACCGTATGCAGGCCTAAGCAAGCCTTAAAAAGGCTTCTTTTTTTTGCCTTTTTTTTTTTTTTTAAACTGTATTTTTTTAAAAAAAAAAAAAAATTGACAAAAAGTAAAAAAAAAAAAGAAAAAATTTACCCGGGTGTAGACGGACGGTTGTACGAGTAAAAAAAATTTTGCCCTTCAAATCAACTTTGTCCAAAATGGACGAATGAATAGTCGATTTGGGAGTTTTGGACCACTGCAGATGCAATGGTGAGGTTTTTTTGGACTCAAAATGCTTTGAAATTACAAATGAATCCCTAGATAAAAAATACTACAAACCCCAAAACTGTGAATGCCTGATCCAACCTTGTAGCTCCAAATAGCTCCAAATTCTTCAAACAAAAACATGCATGTAGTAGGAAAGTTTTGTTTCCATGTAGAAGTTGAGAAATCCAACTTCAGACTCCAAGATCACCTGCACGCAAATGGATACCTGTCACAAAGAAGAGAATGGATGGAGAAAACCAACAAGAGTTTGAAGCTCTAAAAAATGGAGAAATTATCTTATTAGAACAAAAGGGAATTGATATGATATACAATGGGATCAATCCTTATAAAAATGAGATCATGCAAACCCTAAAGGAACCCTAATAGGAAAAACCCTAAAAGAATCCCTAATAGGAAAATATTTAATAATTAATATAACTATTAAATGTCACTTTATGCAAACTAACATGAAATATTAAGAAGGGGAATAAAGGTAAATTAATCAACACAATTAAGTTAAAACCTTTACTCTAACACCCCCCCTTAAAATGAGCAATAGTGCAGCTACCAACAAATGCAAGAAAGCAAAGGTAACTACAATGCAAGAAGGAAAACATGGGTCCCGACAACTAGTCCAGATCAGGTACCCAAATACAACCAAACTCTCTAAAGTGGAGAAATAGAGAAAACCTCATGGAAAAAGCTCTACTCCAAAAAAAAGATGCAGAAAGCCATGAAGAACATCATTAAAGTAGAAGAAGTTGCAAACAACTGTCGAAAGATGACTGCTATGGTGTTGAAGAACCTCCGCTGAAGATAGGATGATTAGGATCAAGAAAACAACAATTTGCATGAGTGCCCCAAATGACACTACTCGAATCAGATGGCAAACAAATTCAAACACCTGGAATGAAGATACAGATGACACAAGTACCAATAGTCTGAAAACAACAATCTGCATGAGTGCCTCAAACGACACTACTCAAATCAGATGGAAAACAAAGGAAAACACCTGGAACGAAGATACAAATGGCACAAGTACCAATAGTCTGAGAAACACTGATCAATTGATAATGGAAGATTCCTTCCAAGGCAAAGCCAAGGAAGCATTAGCACGAATAGTATAATACCCCCTCCATAATGTTGAACTGGGAGAGCATGACAGATCCACTGAAATGGTGTGTAACACCCTATAGTGCATGAAGGAGAAGAAACAACATCTGAAAGTGCACAAAAAAGCACCTGCAACTAAAAAAATAGTGTGCAAAACAAAGCACACATGCATGAGGCTGGAATCATATGGATCCACTATCGTCATGGAGGAACACTCACCGGACAAAGGTGTGATGGAAAAACAAAGGCACTACACAACCCCCCATGGCACTTTATAAAACAATGTGAGTACAAAATATGGCACAACCTTATGTGTAAAATCCCCAAAAATGCATGTATAATAGTGTGGCACTTTATCTTAGTGTGCTTACATAAAATATTACTTACAAATGATGTTCAAAATACCCAAAAAATGACAAAAAATTGGAAATACATGAAGAACAGCCAAAAAATGAAGCAACCCATGCAATCAAGAAGTTCCCAAGAATGAATATGTCCAGGTAATTCACCAGAGTGTGAAAAAACAAAAAATTGAATAAAGTATACCTGGAGTGAAATCTTGAAAAATGGCATGGATGGAATTGAAGATCTCTGAAATATGGTTCCAACGCCGCTGAGATCGTGAAAAACGGAGAAACTAGTCAAAAGTGATGAGCTCGGGACTAAAAGCAACTCTTTTGACTTCAACTGGTTGTAGAATGCTCCAATAGAAAAATTAAGCAATGAGACACCTACCACTGGAAAGTTGACAGAACCAACTTTCCGATGATATCTCGTTTGCCAAAAAACGATATCGTATGCCCAAGTTGCGACCTTTAGAAGAAAACAACTCCAAAGGGGAAAAAAGCCAATGCTACATTAAATTTGACGGTCATACGACCGTCGCAGAAAAAATACAAGCTTAAATTTGATGGCCAAACGGCCGTCATCGCAAAAGCACAATTGGACTTATTTAAGTAAAAAATATTATTTTAATTAAAAAAACAATAATTTTTTTTTTACAAAGTTAATTTTTTTTAAAAAAAGGAGGGGGGGTCCGCATGGGGGTCGCCGCCTACCAAGGTGGCAAGGCGGTACCCATGCGGTACCGTCGATCATAGGGGGCGACTCCCAGGGGCCATCGATTGCCATAATGGCAAGTGGTGGTACCCTTGGCTACCATCCATGCCTGCGCAGGGTACCGTATGCAGGCCTAAGCAAACCTTAAAATGGCTTTTTTTCTTTGCCTTCTTTTTTTTTTCATTTACAAACTCTGATTTCTTTTACAAAAAAAAAAAAATACCCGGGTGCAAATGGACAGCCATACGAGTAAAAAAAATTTTGCCCTTCAAATCAACTTTGTTCAAAATAGACGAATGAACAGTCGATTTAAGGTTTTAGACCACTGCAGATGCAATGGTGAGGTTCGTTTGGACTCAAAATGCTTTGAAATTACAAGTGAATCCCTAGATCAAAAAAACTGTAAATTCCAAAACTGTGAATGCCTGATCCAACCTTGTAGCTCCAAATAGCTCCAAATTCTTCAAACAAGAACAGGCATGCAGTAGGAAAGCTCTGATACCATGTAGAAGTTCAGAAATCCAACTTCAGACTCCAAGATCACCTGCACGCAAATGGATACCTGTCACAAGGAAGAGAATGGATGGAGAAAACAAACAAGGGTTTGAAGCTCTAAAAAATGGAGAAATTATTTTATTAGAACAAAAGGGAATTGATATGATATACAATGGGATCAATCCTTATAAAAAGGAGATCATGCAAACCCTAAAGGAACCCTAATAGGAAAACATTTAATAATTAATATAATTATTAAATGTCACTTTATGCAAACTAATGTGAAATCTTAAGAAGGGAATAAAGGTAAATTAATCAACACAATTAAGTTAAAACCTTTACTCTAACACCCCCCCTTAAGATGAGCAACAGTGCAGCTACCAACAAATGCAAGAAAGCAAAGGTAACTACAATGCAAGAAGGCAAACATGGGTCCCGACAACTAGGTCAGATCAGGTACCCAAATACAACCAAATCTCTCTAAAGTGGAGAAATAGAGAAAACCTCATGGGAAAAGCTCTACTCCAAAACAGAGATGTAGAAAGCCATGAAGAACATCACTGAAGTAGAAGAAGTTGCAAACAACTGTCGAAAGATGACTGCTATAGTGCTAAAGAACCTTCGCTGAAGATAGAATGATCAAGATCAAGAAGACAACAATTTGCATGAGTGCCCCAAACGACACTACTCGAATCAGATGGCAAACAAAGTCAAACACCTGTAATGAAGATACAAATTATACAAGTACTAATAGTCTGAAAACAACAATCTGCATGACTGCCTCAAACGACACTACTCGAATCAGATGGCAAACAAAGGCAAACACTTGGAACGAAGATACAAATAACACAAGTACCAATAATTTGAGAAACACTGATCAACTGAGAATGGAAGATTCCTTCCAAGGTGAAGCCAAGGAAGTATTAGCACGAATAGTATAATACCCCCTCCATAATGTTGAACTGGGAGAGCTTGATAGATCCACTGAAATGGTGTGTAACACCCTATAGTGCATGAAGGAGAAGAAACAACATCTGAAAGTGCACAAGAAAGCACCTGCAACTGAAAAAGTGGTGTGCAAAACATAGCACACATGCATGAGGCTGGAATCATATGGATCCACTGTCGTCATGGAGGAACACTCACCGGACAAAGGTGTGATGAAAAAACAAAGGCACTGCACAACCCCCCATGGCACTTTATAAAATAGTGTGAGTACAAAATATGGCACAACCTTATGTGCAAAATCCCCAAAAATGCATGTACAATAGTGTGGCACTTTATCTTAGTGTGCTTACATAAAATATTACTTACAAATGATGCCCAAAAAGGGATAAAAACCTGGAAATACATGAAGAACAGCCAAAAAATGAAGCAACTCATGCAATCAAGAAATTCCCAAGAATGAATATGTCCAGGTAATTCACCAGAGTGTGAAAACACAAAATATTGAATAAAGTATATCTTGAGTGAAATCTTGAAAAATTGCATGGATGGAATTGAAGATCTCTGAAATATGGTTCCAACGCCGTTGAGATCGCGAAAAACGGAGAAACTGGTCAAAAGTGATGAGCTCGGGACTAAAAGCAGCTCCTTTGACTTCAACTGGTTGTAGAATGCTCCAATAGAAAAATGAAGCGATGAGACTCCTACCACTAGAAAGTTGACAGAACCAGCTTTTCGATGATATATCGTTTGCCAAAAAAAGATATGGTATGCCCAAGTTACGACCTCTAGAAGAAAACAGCAAGAAAGGGGAAAAAAGCCAGTGTTGCTTTAAATTTGACGGTCATACGACCGTCGCAACAAAAAGACAAGCTTAAATTTGATGGCCAAACAGCCGTCATTGCAAAAGCGCGATTGGGCTTATTTAAGTAAAAATTGTTTTTTTAATACAAAAAACAATAATATTTTTTTTTCAAAGTTGATTTTTTATTTTTTTAAATTAATAAAAAAAAGGGGGAGGGGTTTGCATGGGGGCCACTACCTGCCAAGGTGGCAAAGCAGTACCCATGCGATACCATCGGTCGCAGGGAGCAGCGCCCAAGGGGCCATCACCTACCATAATGGCAAGTGGCGGTACCCTTGGCTACCGTCCCTGCCTATGCAGGGTACCATATGCAGACCTAAGCAAGCCTTAAAAAGGCTTTTTTTTTTTAAACATTTACAAACTCTATATTTTTTTAATATAAAAAAAAAAAAATTACTCGGGTGCAGACGGACGGCCATACGAGTAAAAAAAATTTGCCCCTCAAATCAACTTTGTCCAAAATGGACAAATGAACAATCGATTTAAGGGTTTTGGACCACTGCAGATGCAATGGTGAGGTCCGTTTTGACTCAAAATGCTTTGAAATTGTAGGTGAATCCCTGGATCAAAAAAATTGCAAACCCCAAAACTATGAATGCCTGATCCAACCTTGTAGCTCCAAATAGCTTCAAATTCTTCAAACAAGAATAGGCATGCAGTAGGAAATCTTTGATACCATGTAGAAGTTGAGAAATCCAACTTCAGACTCCAAGATCACCTGCATGCAAATGGATACCTGTCACAAGGAAAAGAATGGATGGAGAAAACAAACAAGGGTTTGAAGCTCTGAAAAATGGAGAAATTATTTTATTAGAACAAAAGGGAATTGATATGATATACAATGGGATCAATCCTTATAAAAAGGAGATCATGCAAACCCTAAAGGAACCATAATAGGAAAAACCCTAAAAGAAGCCCTAATAGGAAAACATTTAATAATTAATATAACTATTAAATGTCACTTTATGCAAACTAACATGAAATCTTAAGAAGGGAATAAAGGTAAATTAATCAACACAATTAAGTTAAAACATTTACTCTAACACTTAAAATGAGCAACAGTGCAGCTACCAACAAATGCAAGAATTAATTAAGTCACCTATTCCTTTAGGTACTTAAGCTAAACTTAGGCACATTAATAATTGATTAATTATTAAATATGCACACTAGGGTTTCCTTTTAGGTCAACATTAAGGTTGCATACATTTATTTTATAAAACAATTCTCTCATTGTAATTTATTAATTCTTGAATAATATCAATTTGCACATTTCATGCAAAGCTTTTCTTTTTTCTGATTTTCTCTTTTGTGGAAGGTGTTATGGCTTGCATGTCTAATCTTGGTTTCTAACACCTTCATGTGTCAACTTTATGTTAAGCCTCATGTTTTTCTCATTCTCATCATTTTGAAGCACAATGTGTTTGGACACTATCATGCCGTGTGGATTTTCACACATTGCACTAGCATTTTGTGACATTTCCACATCCAAACAACCATTTTTGAGTGCCTTGCTACTTGGTAGCTACTTTTGTTGGTGGTAACGGCTCGAGACACCTTGTAACAGCTCAGGAAGCTTCTTTTCCCTCCTCTTCTCTCTTTAAATGCTATCTTTTTAATTCATTTGGTCTTATAGCTTCTCTCTATCCTCTTGGCTTCTCTCTTGAACATTCTCTGTTATTTTTCTCTTTTTCTCTCTTGTTTACACAACTCTCTATAGCTTGCTACAACAACACTCTCACATTCTTGCAACTCTCTTGACTCTCACAACTTTCTCTTTCTCTCATTGGACTGCCAGGTGATATCTTTCTTACCTTGTATCTTTGAGCATCTTGGGATATCACACATCCCCTATTTATTACATCTCTATTTCATGATATGCGTTCTCCTCCTTGAGCGAGGTTTGCTTTTATCACTCTTATGTTCATTTCATTTCTTCTTATTATTTCTCTTTATCTATCTGGTTGTTTGTGGAAGTGGGAACATCAAAATGAGGGTTTTACTAAGCCAAGCCCCTAAATAGTCCCAACATTTTTCCCTCAATCTTATGTGTGCAGGTATCAAAGATATTCATTTGTTGGAGGCTTCATTTCTTTGTCTATTATGAGCACTTCCTTTCTCCTTTACTTTATTTTAGTTTTATCGTACTCTATTGTTTTCTTGCATTTTAAAGTTCTTAGTAATCAGAATAGAAGTATCCACTAAGCTATTTACTGAGATATTCTCAATTTTTGGTCCATACAAGATGCCAACACATGTCTACGATGACAGTGCACCACACTGACATCTATATTTTGTGTTGTTATCTTTTGGCTGAAAACTTGCTAGTTTATCTAGAAGACTTATGTGACCTAATCATTATGATTCTGAAACTCTCACTTTATTCCTTGAGGTAGTTTAGGAATTTCATTCCCTGGGACTCTCTTGAGAATAAAGAGACTTGTGAGCAGTGAATCCCCCTTCTCTACAATGTTTATCAAAGTTGTCATATTCAAAGTTTTAGGTTTTAGATCATTGTGCAAAGAAAGTTATGGTGTGTGAATTGTGAAAGCGGTGTTATCTAGGAGAAATGGTTTTTCTCCACATTTCTCTATAGTTTGGTTTTTGGTCTTGTAGACCTAAGGGTGTGCTTATATTGCTCATATATATTTTTAGTATGATTTGTTTGTGTTTTGGTGCTCCACAAGGTCGGATTCAGGTGTTGTAGTGTGTGGAAGGTTAGTTGGTTATGTAGAATGAGTATGTTCTTCCAATGTATGATATTGTGAACAAGTTGTTGGATTTCAAGGTGATGGAATATTCTAGACTATTTTAAAATTTTGTGTGTGCTCCTAAGTCATCTTTGGATCAAAGGAAGCATGTACTTAATTACTTAATGATGTTAACACCGTTTGGCTGACCTTGGGTGTTTACACTAATTGTGGATATGCTTTAGTGTTTTTGGAAGTGTGGTGTGGTGTTTATGAATGGATTTGGGTCTAAGTTATGGTTTTCTGTGGTCCACCTTCATTCCTTTCCATAACAGGAATGTTTTGGTGTCGAGCTAAATGAAATTTGCATGGTTGAGGTGCATAGATGACCTTGTCAATTTTTTTCCTTTATATTGTGAGATAATCCTCATCGTGTTTTTTCCCTTCTTGGGTATTCCATATAAATCTAGTGTTCTCATGTTTTTGGATGTGTTTTCATTATTGTTTCTCATGTTCACATTCTAGTAATGCATGATAAGGGTTTAATGGTTGATAAGAGTTTAAGGACTAATGCAAATTTGAATGTTAATGAAGGTTTTGATGTTTTAATGTACAACTATTTCACCCCCCTCTCAGTTATCTTATGCGTTCAATAATTGGTATCAAAGAAAGGCTCCCTAGAAGAAAGATTAACCGCTTGAGGTAGATCTAGGATGATGCACAAGAAGGAGGCTTTCTAAAATATCATAATGGAAGGTTTTCTTATTTCTATAGGATTTGGAGTTTGGAAATCTGTTGAAAATGGATATACAATGCTTGCAAATGTTCTGAGTAATGATGATGAGATCAAGGCATATGATAACAATGGAAAAGAAAGGTATGGTCTTTTGAGTGGTCTTTCTAATTTAGATTTTATGAAAGTTATGACTTTGAAAACCATGGTGAAATTTGGGAAAAGCTGGAAAGTATCTATGAAGGAGACGATAAAGTCAAGCAAGCAAATAAGCAAAATCTAAAGACTAAATTTGAGACCTTAAGGATGACAAAAGATGAAGATATTATAGGCTACATGCATAGAGTGGACGAAGTTTTCAATTCTATCAAAGGCCTTAGGGGAAAACTTGAAGAAGAAGAGGTGATAAAGAAGGTACTAAGAACTCTTACTAAAGCTTATAGTGATAAGGTTTCTACTATTGAAGAATTTCATAATTTAAATCAGTATTCCAAAGATTGATTGTTTGGTACTTTAACTACTTTTGAATTAAGAGATTTTGGTCCAAGTGATGTAAAAAGGGAGACTACTTTTAAAGTTGGTAAAATAGAGAAGAATGAGGAATCTGATTTGAATGAGTTTTATGAGCTAGAAGCAAACTTTGTGAGGAAATTGAAAAAGGGTACTGGAAAACACAGAGGTAAGTTACCTTTCAAATTCTTTAACTATGAAAATATTGGTCATTATGCTTCAAGATATATACCTAAGGATAATAAAGGTAAATATATTAATAAAATTTACTGCGTTAGAGAAGATGCTAGTATATCTGATGATGAATTTGATTACCCTGATGATAAAGATGATGAATGCTTGTTCATGGTTCTAAATTTTGGAACTAATTTTACTAACTTTGATAGATGTATGAAGGAAAGTTCTCAGAAAGTAGGTCTAATGACTGTTTTTCATGCTAGAGAAGAGAAGAAGAACTGGACCATTGATAGTGGATACTCAAATCACATGACAAGTGATAAGAGTAATTTTGTTAAGCTTGAGAATTTTGAAGGTGATTTAGTTAATTTTGGTGATGATACATCTGCTAAGATATGTGGAAAAGGTTCAATCAATTTTCATGGAAGAATAATATAGATGATGTTCTTTTTGTTAAGGGTTTGTAGCATAACCTTTTGAGTGTAGGAAAAATGTGTACAAAAGGATATAAACTTGTGTTTTAGGAAAATGGTTGTGATATTAGAAAAGGCTCCAAAATTGTGGTTGTAGCAAGAAGAAGGATAGATGGAAATTTTTATCAACTTAAAGGTGCAAATGGTCAATGCTTTATGACTCAGATTAATGAAAGTTGGCTATGGCATAGAAGAATGTTTCATATCAATTTTGATAGCCTAGTGAGGATCAGCTCAAATCAAGTTGTAAGAGATCTACCAAAGATTACAAAGCCTATTAATGTTGTCTGCAAGGAATTTCAAATTAGGAAGCAATATAGAAAGAGTTTCAAAGTCAAAGAACAATCTATTACCGCTCCTTTGGAGTTGGTGCATACAAATCTTTGTGAACCTACAAGAATCATAAGATTTCAAGGTGATAGTTACTTTGCGCTATTAATTGATGATTACTCTAGAATGACTTGGGTTACTTTTCTCAAAAGAAAAAAAATCTTTAGAAAATTTTAAGGCATTCAAAGAAATGGTTGTGAATTAAATGGGTATGAAGATCAAAATTTTGAGATCTAATAGAGGTGGAGAATTCACCTCCAATGAGTTTAACACTTTTTATGAAGATCATGGAATAAAGAGGCATTTTTCAGCCCCTAGAAATCCTCAACAAAATGGAATTGTGGAGTGAAAGAATAAGACTGTTCAAGAAGTAGCAAGGACAATGATGGAGGAAGAAAATCTACTAGATTTATATTGGAGAGAAGAAATTCATACTACAGTTTACATACTTAACAAAGCACGAGCAAGGACAAATAGTTCAAATACTCCCTATGAGTTGTGGTGTGGAAGAACCCCTATTGTGAAATATTTTAGACTGTTAGGAAGAAAATTCTATATCAAAAGAGATGACGAAAGCTTAGGAAATTTTGATGCAAGATTTGATGAAGGGATATTCCTTGGATATTCTACAAAAGGAAAGGCTTACCAATGTTACAACAAGAGGCTTATCCTAAGACCACCTCAACACAATGTTTCACAACAACCAAGTTATAATATCATTGCTCACACATACAATTCAAGGAATAATAGGCAACCACAAACCATACCTACTTCATTACCACTTACTCAACCTATCTTGTCTAGTGCTCCTCATTTTCCTTTGCTTAGCGAAAAGGAGTATGATCTTGTGGAACAGATTAAAAACACTCCTCTAAAGATTTCCTTATGGGATCTTATTCAAGCTTCACCTAATTACCATAACATGCTTCAAAATGCTTTACAACAAGTTGTTATCCCTCCTAGTGTGCAACCAAATGATGTATCAGCCCTAATTCAAGGTATGAACTTAGTCAACTTAGGCATTACCTTTCTTCAACATGAGTTACCTCCATTAGAAGCGAAAAAACAAAATGAGGCTTTCACGGTAATGGTTGTTATTAAAAAAAATTGAATAAAAAGAAATCTCATTGATAATGGTTGGGCCCTTAATGTGTGTAGTGTGAAACTCTTAGATACGATTAGAGTGGATAAGACTAAGATTGAATTGGATTCTTTATCTATTTGTGGTTTTGATAATGTGGGAAAGAAACCTCTTGGTGTGATAACATTGCCTATTAGAGTTGGAAAGGTCGCATTGTAAAATCCTATCCATGTCATGCCATAAGATCTCTCATACAATCTCCTTTTGGGTAGACCATGGATCCATGAAATTAATGAGGTACCTTCAACTCTTCATCATTTAATGAAATATTTCTATAACAACAAGGCTTATATAATCAAGGTTGACCCTCATCCAGAAATTTATTTGTACACTAAGAAAGACAAGGAAAGTCATTTTAAAACATTGATACCAACTTCAAAAGTAGAACAATAAGAGGAATAAAAAGAGATGAATATTGAAGAAGTCACAAAGCTATTGGATGTTGATCGACGTTCATTGGATTTCACACCTACATTCATGGGAGAATACAAGATTACACACAAAATAGGAAAAGAGAAAGAAACACACATAGTATTGACCCAAGCTGAGTCATCAAAAGCATGTGAGCCCACAACTTTTAGCAAAGAAGAGGAAAACATAAGTTATACATCTACATATGAAGAGTGTGATCATGAGAAACCACCAAATCCAAAAGAAATGGAAAATCTTTATGAAAGAGGTTGTGAGCTTTTGAAACAACTTGGTTATAGTGGAAAGGGATGTGGTGCTAAAGAAAAAGGATTGCGTGTCCCTATAGAGCCTAATATACAAGAAAAAATTAGTGGTCTTGGTTGTTATCCTTCAAAACAAACAAAAGAATCAAAAAAGCCTTTCCTTAATATCAATACTCTTACAAAAGATTCTTCTAAGACAACTTTAACCTTGGTACATCCTAAACTGATAGATAATACATGTGGGAATTCTCATTGCATATGCATCAAATTGATACTTTTCCTACTCATTATAATCAATAACATTAGTTCCTACTCCTTGTCATGTGGTAGTTGTAGTATCATATCATATTCACTACCATGCATGAGGGTATAAACCTGGCTTTATGCAATTATATTTCCTTTTTGCAAGGAGTAGCATATCATCATCCATTTTTGGCTCACCTTTCACCCTTGGGGGAAATGGGTTAGGTAGCCTTGTTCTAGTATGGCACTTGTGTTTATCTCTTTTAGCTAGTTGATCGCCTTCCATGTATATATAAAACAAGCTTTGGATGTTGATGGCATGCCTTAAGTTGGCTCGCATGTGATGTACTTTTCTTTTTATGTTATCGTTATCATTTCATTTTGAAACCCCTTTTCATGACATAACTCTATCTTGGAAACATATGTTCACGTAGAGCTTTCAGAATAAAGATCTCATGTATTGGCATTTCTTATAATCCACTTAAAAGTAATTGCTCACGACATGGTGTTTAGAAATTTCTTTAAAGTGGGGGCATACATGTCCCTGCTCATTGTTTGCTTCAAAGTGTGGTCTTCTTACTTAATTTGATGTGTCTTCTTGGTGATTTCATTGGGTTTGATGTCCTTCAATATTGGGACCTTTCTTGGCATATGAAATTCCTCTTAGTGGTAATGCTACGGATTGCATTCCCTAAGTTGTGAATCTTTTATCCTCCACTAGTCCTCTCTTGGAGACATTAAGCACAATGTTCCCTAAGGTGATACCTTTCATGAACTAAGAAAAACCCATTTGAATATCCTATTGCATGTATCAATTCCACCAAGCATAACACAACTTGCTTTCCAGTGGAGCCTTTCTCATGAGTGCCTAGCATAACGTAGCTTGCTAGCCTTGTGACCATTTTTGATGAGGGTCACGACCCAAGACTCAAAAAAGAACACAATAGAGACAAAATAGAATTAATATTTATTAATTTTTAATATGCTCTCATTATAGAGAAATTACTTTCCAGAGGGCTAAATCCTCACAGGTTGCAATACATGCAGCTTTTTTGCTTCTAAAAAGCAAATCCCCTTTTCCCCAATACAATTTTCTTTCGCCCCCCCCCCCAATCCCCAGAATTTTGAAAATGAGTCCTAAATAGAATTTCTCCAGCCTGGAGCCAAAAATAAATTTGAAATTTAATGTAGGCGGTTAGACACCAAAATTTGGAATTTGAAATTTAGAAATTGAGTCCTAATTCGAAAATTGGCAATTTTCCAAAAATTGACCAACTTCCTGAAGCCATAACTTTTGATCTGGGACTTCGTTTAATGAACCGTTTGAACCGTTGGAAAGGTCTCAGAGTGTAGAACATGCTAAGAACCAGCTCCACTGATTTTGATGATTTATGATCCCATATGGGACCATTTAGTGCTTCAAACTAGACTCGGAAGAGTTTTCAGGGCAATTTTAGGAAATTGAAACTTGAATAACTTTGAAAACGGGAATGATCTTGGCCTGATTCTTTCACCAAAGTATCTATTTTTCTATCTTGAAGCTTCCCATTATTTTTTTCCTCCTCACACCTTCAAATTCATACATGCTAAAAATAGCAGTTTGACCAAAAAAAGCAGAAAAGTGATTTTGAAAGTTGGAAATTCTTATTTGACGAAAAGGGTATCCAAAAATGCAAAAACATCTACAAAAAGCTAAAAGAAAGGAAAAATATTTTTGGGTGATGCACGATCACCCTTACACCACTGGATGCTCCTACATCAATTTTTGTGGTGCCTTATCAAATTTATTAGGAGGTCTAACTTTGGTATGGTTAGTACAAGGGGAGCCTATTCTTGGAATGACTTTCCATTAGCCACTTTTTGGGGCTCACCTAGCGGACATCAAATTTCACTAGCCCATGTGAGCGCATTTTGTTTGCATAGTGGACAATAGGTTTCCACTTGCAATTTTTTTTGGACAAATAGCTAGGGCTTGATCCATATCGATTGGAAAAATAGTTGACGCTTGATACATTTCTCTCTCTCTCTCTCTCCTCATTCATTTTGATATTATATGCTTGTGTATCTTGTCTTATTGTTGCATATTAAACATAGGCATGTGTCTCTTTGTGCCTTTGTTGGTTTTTCACGTGATCTTAGATCTTGGGGGCTTGATCATCCTCCTTGACCTTTGTTGTCTTATCTTTCCAATAGTTGTACAACTAGACCTCTCTTGACACTTGTTTGACTACTTTAGTGTGATTTTGGCATAGGTCTCATCCTCTCACTAAAGTGGGGGCTAAATGTAGTGTCGAAAAATGTACTCCTTTACATTTTCACACTATGTTTGGGTTCCTTAATAAATTGGACTTAATTAAGCCTCTAATTGGCCCTATTTTTCATTTACAAACCTAATTAATTGCAATTTCTAAAAGGGTAATCATGATTTAGTTAATGCAATTATTATTTTTAACACCATGAAATGAATACGTCTTTGCAATTTAGGTTAGGTCCCATTCACCCTTGGGCAAATGGGTCCCCTTAAGATCACAAATTCAAATTTTAAACATGTTTTTGGTGGAATCTTAAAGTTCTAAATTCAAGTTTTAAGTGTCAACTTGTAATGTTTTATTTTGGGGAAATTAGAAAATTGTCTATAAAAGCAAGGTCTTTTAATCTATTCAAATCCTAGAAATATTATCCAAATTTCACGTGAGCTAAGATTATTGTCAAAGGTATTCAAGAGTAGATTTCTCAAGAATTTTTTGCAGCAATCAAGATCTCAAGCATCATGTCAAAGTTATCATGCATCATGCATATTTTTGGAGCTAACATTGTGATGTAGGTTTCAAGTTTCAAATCAAGATTCAATCATCCAGATCACATTATCAATCAAGCCATTTCATGCAAGATCAAGACCTTGGAGAGATCTACTAAGTTCCAGTCCTTCAAGGGTTTAAAATCAAGGGTTTGGTGAGTTGCAACATAATAATTGTTTAGTCATCATTCCTTTCATGTTTCATTGTTTCAATTCAATATTTAATTACTAAAATGAGGTTTGACCAAGGCAAACCCCATTTCTCCAAAAAAAACATTTTTTCTCTCTTGTGTGTTTTGTAGATCTTAGGTTGAATAAGGATTGAAGATCTATCAAAAGGGAAAAATTGTAAAAGTTGTCAAAGTTGCAAAAGTTGTCAACATTATTGTCAAGCCACAAAATCTCACTTTTAGAATTTATTTATGAATTTTCAACTACAAACTCGAAGGAATCAAGAGTGTAGACATAGGACTGGATGACTGTGAAAGAAAATTTTCAACCCCTGTAGCAAGATACATTCGCCCTTGGACGAATGAGTCCTGAGAGGACACTCAACACAACCTTTTTGTGATAGGTGCATAAAATCAAGCCCTTCTCAGATCTACAATTTCTTTCTAGATTAAGGTTTGATTTGGTGATTTCATGTGTTACATTGCATAATTGCATTAATTTAGTATTTTTCATTCATCTCCCAAAAGTGTTGTTTCAGTTGATTTACCTCGTCCTAGGTCATAATGAAAACAACAAGATCTCCACCAAGGTTGACTCACCTAATGGTTGAAAGTTAATATTTTCCTAGGGGATCTCTTTTTCCTAATGAAATAAGGAAGATAAGTGCATCATACCCCCATTCCAATTTTGATTCACCCATTTTGTGGTGTTTCATTTTGGTGAACCTGACATTGTTACACTATGAAATTTATGATTTGGAGTTCATTTAAACCCTAGATCTAGGATTTACATTAGTTTTCATTGCATTGCATTAGTTTAGATTTCATCTAGGGTTTCCAAAAATTGAATTAGTTTTCATTTCATCTAGGTTTTTAAGTTTTCATTTTGCATCATTTAAAATCTTAAAAATTCAAAAAAACTGTATACAAATCATATTGATTTTGAATATTACTTGCATATTAGTGTATTTTCAACCATTCACATTCATAAATTTAGTTAAAATTGTATTTCAAAAAATGTCATATTGTCTATCATTTTCATTCATTGCACTTGTACTTAGACATCAAAATCTGGAAACTAAATTCACAGAAAACCACAGTTTGCAACCTGGAACAAAAAGCACAAATAATAACTCAGAACTTGGATTTTTCATTTTTGAAAACCTTTTACAAGGACCCATTCAACCTTGGGTTAATGATTCCTTGAGGGCCTATCAAAACCATCTTTTCTGGGAATTTTTGTGGTCCTTTGCACTTCCTAGATCCGTTGGTAAACCACTATTTTAGTCTAATAATTTTTGAGAATTTTTGTTTTATGCATTAGGTCTAATCATCCATTTAGTGTATCCAATTTAAATCATTCCAAAATTATTTTAGTATTTAATATCATCAAATATGTACGATAATTGTTTACATTTCTAAAGTATTGCATAAGTTGGATAGATTACTTTTCATGTTAGCATGTTTCCTTTTCAAAGATGTGATTTTGACATGGTTAAGAATGGATTGTATAAGTACAACATCCCCTCTTATGAGTAAAATTTATGGAAAAGAGATGAGGTAATTAAGAAACATGTTAGCCATCCTCCCACTATATTTCCTATTTATGAGAACATCTTCATGGAAGAGAACCAAACCATTGACACATTCCTTAATATCACCTTGCCTATCCTTCACTCAAACCCTAATCTCTCTCCCATTTGTGAGGATGTTTTTATATAAGAGGATACAAGCATGGATAATCATGAAAACCATAATTTTTCTTCCCCCAATACCTCTTCTACTGGTGACGAAGGTATCTTGGTGAAAGAAGATACAATCATTGAGAATCATGAAGATATTGTTTGTCCCTCTCCATCTACTTCTCCCACTTGGGAAGATATTATGGAAAAAGAGGATGATATCATTAACACATTTCTTAACATCACTTTACCTATTTCATCTCCCAACATCTCTCCCACTTGTGAAAAAGTTTTAGTGAAAGAGGATGTAATTATGGACAATCATGAAAATCACATGTGTTCTTCTCCCAATATCTCTCCTATTTGTGGAGAGGATATTTTGGTGTTAAAAGATCCAATCATTGAGAACCATGAAAATCCTATTTGTTTCTCTTCCCCTACCTCAAATATTTGGGAAGATATTATTTGACAAGGGGATGTAATCATAGATAACCATTTATTCCTCTCCCAATATCTCTCCTATTTGTGAAGAAGATATTTTGGTATTATAAGACCCACTCATTCAGAGTCATGAGAATATTGTTTCTACCTCTCCTAATGCTTCTCCCACTTGGATCACCGATAAGAAAGAAAATCATATTTGTTCTTCTCTAGATACCTCCCCTACGTGTGATGAAGATATCTTAGAAGACCCAACCATTGAATGTCCTAAAAATATTGTTTGCTCCTTTCCTCAAAACTCTCCTACTAGGGAAGATATCATGGTGCAATAGGATGATAGCATTGGTACATGTCTTTCACACAATAGTAATGTTTCTTCCTTAGATGAATATTATAAGATGATATATTAGACTTCCTCTCACTAGAAGATAATCAAAATAAGGATAAATATTTTGAGGTTATGAACATTAGATCTCCCTTGAGTCCTCTAATCATTAGGCCTTGATGAGTCTAGTCATTAGATAGTTTTCTTATGTTCTTATGTAAGTTCATACATATTCTCATAAACTTATCTTATGAATATCCCTATACTATTCTATATTTTATGCTTATTATGCAACCTTGAACTTAATTTAAAGTATATGGAAATATGGTTATAATGTGATGGTTATTGCATAATTTATGTGTGGATATGTATGAATTGTAATGGATATTTTTGCTTAGCTATGTTTGTTAGTATTGTTTGCATGTTTTATGAACTAACTCTTTACAAACTAGAGGAGGTAGAATATAGCCCGCAACAACTGCAAAGTGTAGTCTGCGGCCAAAGGAGTTCCCAGACAACAAAGCAGGGGAGGTTCCACAATAAATTGAGTGCACCAACTATAATATGGAGGCACTTAATGAATATTATTATGCATCACTATGATTTCCAATAAATATATTGAAGGATAAGAACCCTATTGCACTTAGGATTCTAACGTGGTTGATTCAAACAATCCACGTTTCAGTTCAGTTACAACAAAGTCTCAGTTCTACTTGGAGTCTTCTTCCTTTTTCAATTATATATTGCTAAGCCTTTATCACGCTCTAATATATAGGGAGTGGTGATTTATGGTTTTACTTTAGAGTCCTTATTTTAATAAACTTCCCCCATGCCTATATGTATGGATCGGTGGTTGAGGTATTAGGAGTTAGTTAATTTTTTTCAAGAGTAGATATAGTTTCTAGATATTTTTTAGTTAGTTGTTGTTCTTACACAAACAATTTTTATTGTTCAATCATGATTTCATGAATAAGATATCTCAATAGAATCTTATGTGGCATTTTGGAGTTGTGAAATGAATGGTTTTTGATTTATTATAATTGTGTTAATCTAAGAATCTATATTTGAGTTAGATCAATGGAAGCAGTCACTTCAACAAGGCCACTCAAGGTAATTGTCCCTCACTTCAATTTATGTACAATTACTTATATTGTAGCAATTATTTCATAAATGCATGTTAATTAGATTCCTTGTGTTATTCATAAGCAATTCTTGTTTTACATTTATGCCTTAGTTTGCTTAAGTTTGTTGTACTCCAGAGTGTAGGTTTAGTTATCAGTATCAGTTAAATACCACCATTCATTTCTTGGTAGTAATTAGTTACAGTCTTATATTGTAGGTACCCTTAAAATAGTGCTAGCATTATTTCCTTTACTGTTATACAATTTTATGATTTCTCAACAAGTGTAACACCTGTACTAGGAAGATTTAGGATGATTTAGGTAGTCTTAAGTCTTTGAAAGCAAATACAGTGCTAGTACCATCACAAGCCTAATAGCTCTAGTCGATAATTTAATGAAGGTCTTTCCAAAGGTTCAAGTGGACTATTCAGCTAGGTTTTCCCTCTGAATTGTGTTATTGTGACCAAGTTTACTATAAATTAGTATGGACTCTACATTTTTGGTGTCATTTTCAGGGATGGTGCTATTGGAGATTGAAGATTGCATCAAATGGTTGTCATTAATGTCAGCAAGTTGTCATTGATGTCAACAGAATACTATATGTATGACTCATTTATCGAAAGATATTTCCCATAGAAGATGACCATTATATGTGGTCTGGTAAGTTTTTTTTTGGTCTAGTTCCTATCGTGTGAAAAACTTGATTCAAAGACCTTGGCTGACTTAGCACATTCAATACTTTATGGATGTTTAGCTGACCTAATTGATGAGTATGATACATATATATATGCATATATGTCTCTCTGGAATATATGAAAGAAGATATATAATATGGAAGATATGGATTTTTGTGAGGAAGGATATAGAGGAAGAAAAGGTTGTGAATATAGAAAAAAAAATAAGTGAAGCAAGCGAAGACAATAAGTGTGTGAAGAGAGCGAAACTATTGAGTGATTACTAATATTCAACCTACCTATACCAAGCTTCATCTAGAATTGAATCCAGCACAAAAAGGTGTAATTCATCAATTCACTTTTGGCAATAAGCCATCACTTTTATATCTTTATGGCAGTGAGCCATTTGGGTTGTAGCCCTATGGATAGTGAGTTTGAACAATGAGTTCTTACTTCAGGTAGTGAGCCTTATTCCAAGCAGTGAGCCTTTTTGTAATCGGTTTTGATATTCTCTATAGTGTGAGTTAATCCTCATTGTTATTTTTCCCTTATTGGGTTTTCCACGTAAATCTGGTGTTACTATGTTTATGTGATAACTTTTAGTTTATGAATTTATAGATAAATATTTAATGATTTAGTTTCAATAAATAGTAAAAGAAATTATATTGGTGACAAATGATTCACCCCCCTCTTAGTTATCCTATTCAACAATTGGTATTAGAGAAAGTTCCTTTGGAATAAGTCTAACAACTTAAAGGAGATCTTGACATATTAAAATAATGGTGAAGGGATCTGACCTAGATGAAGAATTGAGAACAAAGACCTCAAAATCTTAGAATAAAGATCCAAAAGAAAATGTCAAGAAAGCTTGTGAATGTATTTAGAGACTATGAAATCAAATCCAGAAATTTAAGTTGAAGCACAAAGAAGTATATTGGGAACTAAAAGAAGCTAAGGAGACTGCTAAAAATCTAAGGATGAAACTTGAAGAAATCAAAAAGGTGGAAGAAAGTTTGAAATTATAAATTGAGCAAAGGAAAGAAATTGTCAATCAAAAACAAAAAAATGTGAAAAGCTTGAAAAGGAAGTAGTAACTTAAATATGATCTAGAAAAGGCAAAAAATTTAAACAAAAATTCAAGATAAGCTTTGGATTTATTGATGAATTGATTTCATCTCAGAAGCCTACAAAGGATAAAGGTGTCTAGGACTCAAAGAAGGACAAAGCTCAAAAACTGACACAAGTTTCAATAAAATGAATAGTCAAAGGAGAAGCAATACTTATCAAGGCAAGAATAGAATGATCAATATTGAAAGGATAGCCCGTTGACAACCTAATAACCAAAGGTACACATCTTTTAATGGATTTTGTTACTCATGCAATAAATTTGGACATAGAGCAGCAGAATGTAGAAGTATGATGAATCAAAATATATTAAATCAGAATATTGGATTCTTTGTTGGATAATGATATGTGTGCAACAAGTTTGGACATATATCTATCGAATGTAGAAGTTGGATAATGATGAACAGATTCAATAGCGGTGGAAGATTTCATCCATTCCAAGGTTACTATTATATATGCAATATTTTTTGACACAAGGCCAACTAGTGCAAGACAAAGATGAACAAAAACTCTCATAATCAAAGACCGGTTGTGTGCCACTCTTCCAACAAACTAAGACATTTTTCAAAATTATGAAAGAACAAATTTGGGAAGAAACCGAATCTGAAATAGAAGGACAAGTTGAATATAGAAAAATTGAGAAGAGAAATGATAAAGATTTGGAGAAAGAGAGAAGAACTTGAGAACAAGGACAAATCAAAAAATCTTGTATCAACACATAGTGTAGATGCCCCTTTTATGAATTGAATCCAGTAATGGCTTTAGGGTGAGCTATCATAGGAAAATATATCTAGCCCCCGATATAAGAGGTTTCATGTGATGACACATGAATAAGTGATAATTCTCATTATGAAGTAAATGAAGAAAATTCCGATAGAAAACAAGCAATACACAAGATTTGCAGAACCATTTTTTGCTGCAGTACATTTCACAACATGGCTAACAGCTTTGGCGGGAGAAAGTTCTGACAAACTGAAGTACGAATGATGATGTCACAAGAATTAAATTATATTTTATGATGAAACCCTAAAAAACGATAATAAGGAAGATTGAGTAGTCATTTTTAAAGTAAACGGGCTGAGAAGTAAAAGAGTTAGGTTTTTGGCAAGCGAAAGCATGGAGAACTAGGTCAAAGCCCTAACTGGAGTAACATGAGATCAAAGGGCGCTTATAGTTCACACCATAATGAAACCAGTAATAAGGTATGTGGCATATGGCATCTCATGTAAGATTTATTTTAGGAATAGGGAAGGTTCTACCTCTGCGATTGCCATTTATGTTGCACATCAAGTGGTTAAGAATAAGGAGGATTTTGACATGTGTGAATTACTAAGAAATCAATTAATGGAAAATATAACAATGCCAAAGAATGAAAACTATCCTTCTCACTTTGCATCTCTGGTTATATGCTTGATGATGTATTTTCTAAATTCATTACCATTAAAAGAAAATGTTGTGTGGAAGTCAACTACACCTGTTAGGAAACAAGTTTACCAATATTTGAACTGCCTAGCTAAAAAAGAAAAGGTTTGCAAAGGATATTTTGAAATCAAAATGAATGCATGGAATTTTGGTGTGGTTTCTAGTCCGGTTATGATATCTAAAGCAAGATCCTCCTCCGAAAAGAAGAAAATAAGAAGAATCAGTTAATGTTCCCCTCCAAAAATAAGAAGCAAAAGACAGAGAAAAAGGGAGAAGAAAAGGAAATGAAAATTGCAGAAACATTTGATCTGGTATCAACATATGATGATGAATGTGTCACTAAAGAAAAAGTGTTAAAAAATATTGAGCAACCTAATGGATTAAAGAAGACTGGAGATATGTGGTTGAATTGACCCTCATATGAATAGGATGAAATAACAGACGCTTTGGCCATCTACATAATTCATAATGATATTGATCGAAGCAAATTAACAAGTATCTTACCAAAAGTTTTGATTGAACAAATTGAAGACAAATTAAAGGAACTTTCATCTGGTGAAACAACATAAAAAGATGAAATTCAATTGGCTATGGAAGAAAGAGTGTGAATAGTGTATATAGGTATTATCTCTAGTGGCCTACTGCTATTGGGAACTACAAAACAAAAATTGATTCTATTGGAAAAATATATGATGTTCTTAATGACAAAGATGGAATGCAAAAGAAAAGGATCAACTCCTTACAATCTCGTCTTGTTGTCATCATAGTAAAAAGGGATAATATTGTGAAGACCTTTTGGAAAGTCAAAGAGATAACTGATTTGAGAATGGAACAACTTTCTAGTCTCCTGGACGATGTTGAGAACAACACATAGAATATTGTTATTCTAGATAATCTTCTAGAAACAATTGATTCTATAGCAAAGAACAACAATATTTGTCTATGCATCAAGTTGGTAGTGGATTCCTAGAAAACATGTCTTCTGGAACTAAAAGAAAAATACAAGGAAAAATTTTAAAGAAAGAAGGATTGAGGTAAAGAATCATTTTTGATGATATTTTTGTAGAATTCCTGTAATAAAAAGGAGAGATGGAGAGATGAAGAATAAAAAAAAAATCTTTGTGAAGAATAATTTTGATAGGGAGAGTTGTCTACAACATACTTGAAAAAAAATTTCCAATGATGTCAAAGGGGGAGAAAGGAAGCATGCGAAGGAAACATGTGAAAGGAATGAAAGATTTACAAAATTTGTTATTGTTGGCTCTTCACATCTTGTGTTGCTATCAATGAAAAAGGGGGAGATCATTGGAGATTGAAGATTGCATCAAATGGTTGTCATTAATGTTAGCAAGTTATCATTGATGTCAACACAGTACTATATGTATGACTCATTTATCATGTTGGAAAAAGTGCCTCAATGCTAACTGACATGGAACTCCTCGAAGAGAAGTATCACTAAGAATCTTGGAATGTCTTGGCGATGATCAGTTGTCTTGGAGGATCATATCAATGTGACCTTGGACCTATCTTGTCGACGGAGGTCATCAACGTGACATGAATTGTCGAAGTGAGTTTCCAAACTCATTTCAACAGTAGAAGTCTTAGCGACGTCGGTGTGACCTTTTGGTTGTCTCGGTGATATCAACTTGACTAGATCAGTTAGAGTGACATCTCTAACTCGTTTCGATGGTAAATTTTTGGGCGATGAAGATCATCGGGGAGACTCTTGGTGATGGAAGCATCAGGGAGACTTGAGTTGTCGGCAGGACTTCCTGATCTCTTGAAGATAGTGTTGGTCTTGCCGATGGATCTACTCATGTTGAACGATCGATGTGACTCTTGTCGATATGCAGTCTTGGTGTTCTTTGGGATATCGGGGGGACTTCTCCAATGTTTGAGTGATAGACCAGTAGAATCTGGTATAGTGTGTGATGGTCTATGGGCATTCTGGCATCGGTGAGACATGGTTTATTATCTATTTGATGAGCGATACGTTTGAACTCTATTAACCAAGTGTTTGTCCTACATGTTCTATCTTGGACCAATGAGAGAAGCAGAATGGGAACCGATAGGCAGTTGAATTGTTGTGACCGTTCTCTTGTGGGAAATGAATAGACTACTTGAGCAGGGATGAACAGTTCGGTTGAGGATCTGATTGGAGAGTTTGACAGATGATTGATCAGAATTGTGTGAAATTCATTGTATGTTGAATGAAAGCATTGTAACAGTGTGATTCGATACAAGGTTGATCAGGGAAATTTTGCTGATATAAAATTGTCATCTGAAAAGAAGAGTTTGTAACTTGTATGTAATTTTGTTTACTATAATACAAGTAATCTCTCTTTGGTGTGGTGGGTTTTTCTCCCGTAAGGGTTTTCCCACATAAATCTAGTGTCAATTGTGTTTGAATGTATTTCTCAATTTTGTTATTTCTTTCATATGCATCTTAGTGAACTGTAATTGCAAATTTTAAAAGGCATATATATTCCTCCTCTTAGTTTTGACATTAGGAAAAGTTTTTTCGGAATCAAATTTTTCCTAACAAGTGGTATCAGAGCCTGGCCAGTTATGCTATCCTTGTGGGTAGGTTGGATTTTTTTTGTCAATTTATGTTAAGTGGGAGTTTTGTAGATGCCTATAATTTATCAAATTACAGATTGAGATGGCATTGACAAGTACGTCTAGAAGAATTGATATTGAGAAATTCAATGGCAGCAATTTTGAGTTGTGGAAACTCAAAGTGGAAAATCTATTGGTTGACCATGATATTTGGGTTTTTTTGTCTGGAATGAAACCTGCAAGCATGAAGCAAGAAGATTGGGACCTTGCAAATCAAAAAGCAAAGGGGCTGATAAGGCTCTATTTGGAAGATTCGATTCTTTTGAATGTTCATGAAGAGAAGACTGCATCTTCTTTATGGAAAAGATTGGGAGATATTTATCAAGGCAAGTCCTTGGTGAATAAGCTATTCTTAAGGAAGAATTTGTACTCTTTAAAAATGGAAGGAGGAACATCTATTTATGATCATTTGAATACCTTTAACATGTTGATTTCTCAGTTAACATCTATAGGTGTGAAGACTGAAGAAGAAGATCATTGTATGCTCTTGTTATGTTCTTTGTCGGATTTGTGGGATCACTTGGTGATGGTGATTGGGAGCACAACAACCACTTTCAAGATGGAATATGTGGTTGCTTCTTTTTTATCAAAAGAAATGAGAAGGAAGTCTTCTGAGATGGCAAAGGAGGCTTTGTCTATTCAAGGTAGACCAAAATAAAAAGGCAAGAAGAAGGACAAGAAGTCCAAATCAAAATTAGGAAGGAGATAAAAGTCTCCTGGAAAGAAGTCCAAGGCGAAGTGTTGGAATTGTGGGCAGCCTGGTCATGTCCGAAGGGATTGGAAAGAGGAGAAAAAAAAGAAAAATAATTCTTCTGACAATGATTCTTCTCAGAGTAATGCAGACGCCTTCATTGCAGCCTTGGAAACTCAGGCAATAGATGATTTCAGGTTGATTGATTTTGTAGAATCTTTCCACATGACATCTCACAGAGATTGGTTTACAAAGTATGAATAATATGATGATGGAAAGGTGTATTTGGAAAGTGATTCATCTCTAGAGATAATTGGTCATGGAAGAGTCAGAATTTATTTTCCTGATGGTAGATTAAGGGAATTGATGGCGTAATTCATATACCAGGTCTGGCTCAAAATTTAATTTTTGTAAGCAAGTTGAACAATGTTAGAGTGCAAGTCTCGTTCTCTGGAAATGGTTGTAAAATGACTAGAGGCTCGATGGTGTTGGCTAGCGGTGCCCGAATTGGTACTCTGTACAAGCTTGATGCACTGGTTGTTCAATGCAATAGTGTCTCTGCAAAGTCACAAAAGGTTGTTTGTAATGAGAAGAATGAAAATGTTCCTATTGGGGTAGATTCTTTGGAAGTTAAACTTCCAGCAGAAAATACTATGTTGTGGCATCAAAGGCTTGGTCACATTGGTGAAAAAGGTTTGAAAGCCTTGAAAAATAAAAACCTGTTGAGGGGCTTGATGATTGCAACTTGGAATTTGAATTTTGTGAACATTGTATATATGGAAAACATCACTATGTTTCATTTTATTCTAGTCCTCATAAATCTTCTAGTGTTCTGGATTATATTCATTCTGATGTGTGTGGTCTAGTCGATGTTCCTTCATTATCAAAGTCTAAGTATTATGTTTCTTTCATTGATGATTATTTGAGAAGGGCATTTGTGTATTTTTCTAAAAGTAAATCAAAAGTGTTCAGTCACTTTAAGGAATTTAGAAACCTTGTGGAAAATCAGACTGGAAGGAAAATAAAAATTTTAAGGACTGAGAATGGCGGTGAATTTTGTTCTGATGAGTTTGAAAGGTATTGCAAATACCATGGGATTAAGAGGCATAAAACAACACCTTACACTCCGCAGCAAAATGGAGTTGTTGAAAGGTTGAACAAGATGTTGATGGAGAAGACAAGAAGTATGTTGAGCAATGTTGTTTTGGAAAAAAAGTTTTGGGCTGAGGTTGTGGCTATAGCATGTTACTTGTTAAATTGGTCTCCTTTGTCAGCACTTGTTGATAAAACGCCTATGGAAGTTTGGTCTGGTAAGAAGCCCTCTCTAAGACATATTCGTGTCTTTAGCTGTGAAGCATATGTTTATGTGCCAAATGTAAAGAGATCTAAATTGGATAACAAATCTGAAAAATGTATCTTCATTGGGTATGGCCTTGGTGTGAAAGGATACAAGCTTTGGAAACCTATGACTAAGAAGGTAGTGTATAGCAAAACTATAATCATCTTGAAATTGAAACCTTCTTCAATGGATCTGCAGTCAAGGATGGAAGAAGATAAAAAGGATAATGATGTTGAGATACCTCTAGCTCCTGAAAAAGAGGAACAACACATTGAAAGTGTAGCTGAAGCTGAGGAGAGTTCGAGTAGCTCTGAGAATTTTGAACAAGAAGAAGAACCACAACCTCAGCATTAGCCTATGAGAAGGTCTACACATGAGAAGAAACAAATAGGTAGGTATGGATTCTCTATGATAGATTCTAGTTGTGCCTACACTTTGATTACTAATACTAATGAGCCTAGGACTGTAAAAGAGGCAATTGAAATTTCTTATTCAAATTCCTGGTTGGAAGCCATGAATGAAGAAATGGCATCATTAAAGAAAAATGATACTTGGGATCTGGTCCATTGCTCGAAGGTATAAATCTTGTGGGCTAAAAATGGGTGTTTAAAAATAAAATTTCTCTGGATGGCAGTGTTGAGAAGTATAAAGCAACATTGGTTGGGAAGGGTTATTCCTAGGTAGAGGGAATTGATTATGGAGAATTTTTTTCTCTTGTAGCTAAGCTGACATCTATCAGATTTCTTGTCACTTGTAGCAGCGTATGACTTAGAGATTGAATAGATGGATGTGAAGACAACATTTCTTCATGGTGATCTTGAAGAAGAAATCTATGTGTTCCAGCCTAAGCACTTTGTGAGAAAAGGTAAAGAAAATATGGTTTGCAAGTTAAAAAAATCTTTGTACGGATTAAAACAATCTCCTAGAATGTGGTACCAAAATTTTAACACTTTTGTTTTGTCATTGGGAATTGTAAGATTAAAATCAGATCATTGTGTGTACTACAAGAGTGAAAATGACCGGATTCTTATTAGTCCTTTACGTTGATGATATGTTGCTCATAGGAAATAGTAAGTTAATGATTTCTGATCTAAAATCTCAGTTGTTTGCAAAGTTCAAAATGAAAGATCCTTGTGCAGCTAGGTATATTCTGGGGATGGAAATAACCAGGGATAGAAAGGGCAAAAAGCTTTGGATTAGCCAGAGTAAGTATATTAATATTGTTTTGGAGAGATTTTGTATGAATGATTGCAAGCAACTAGTTGTTCCAGTTTTGCAAGGGATGAAGCTATCTATTAAAGATTGTCCAAAATCTCCTACTGAGATGGAGGACATGGCCAAAGTGCCTTATGCTAGTGCAATCGGCAGTTTAATGTATGCAATGTTCTATACAAGGCTAGACATTGCCCAAGCAATGGGATTTCTTAGTCGATTTATGGTGAATCTAGGAAGGACACATTGGGATGTTGTGAAAAGAGTGTTTAGATATCTGAGGGGCACTTTGAAATATGCTCTATGTTACCATGCAAATTTGGTTAAATCACAGAGGACTCTTAGCATTCACAGATATGTGGATTCTGATTGGGTAGGGGACATTGACAGTAGAAGGTCCATCAGTGGATATAACTTCATGTTGAATGGTGGTGCAATTAGTTGGATGAGCAAGCAACAAGATGTAGTCACTTTGTCCACTACAAAGGCTGAGTACATGGCAGAAACTCATGCCTATAAAGAAGCAATCTGGTTAAAACATTTATTTTCTAACACTGGGTTTGATGCAAGACAGATTAAAGTTTACTGTGACAGTCAGAATGCTATTTGTCTGGCAAAAAAATCCAACCTTCCATGCTAGGATGAAACATATCAATGTGCAATATCACTTTGTAAGAGATATGGTGGAGGATGGAAAGGTCTCTTTAGAAAAGGTGGATAATTTGGAAAATTTTGCAAATGCATTGACAAAACCAGTGAGCACAGACAAGTTCAGGTGTTGTGCCAGTTCGATGGGCCTTGGTGACCATGAATCTCAGTAATTATTTTGTGCTCTAGAGGTGTTAGTAAGATCTTCATCAAGTCCGAGATTGTTGGAAAAAGTGCCTCGATGCTTATTGACATGGAACTCCTGAAAGAGCAGTATCACTGAGACCCTTGGAATGTCTTGGCGATGAGAAACTATCTTGGAGGGTCAGATCACTATGACCTTGGACCTGTCTTACCAACGGAGGTCATCGATGTGACATAAACTATCGGAGTGATTTTCCAAACTCATTTCGATAGTAGGAGCCTTGGTGATGTCGGCGTGACCCTGTGGTTGTCTCGGCGATATTAGTGTGACTAGATCAGTCAAAGTGACATCTCTAACTCATTCTGATGGAAGATGTTTGGGCGATGAAGATCATCGAGGAGACTCTTGGTGATGGAAGCGTCGGGGATACTTGAGTTGTCGATGGGACTTCCTAATCTCTTGTTGATAGTGTTGGTCTTGCCGATGGATCTGCTCCTGTTGAACGATTGGTGTGACTCTTGCCGATATGTGGTCTTGGTGTTCTTTGGGATATCGGGGAGACTTGAACCATCAGGGTGACTTTCCAGTCTTTTATCGATAGCACTGGTCTTGCCGATGGTCCTAAGATCGGGGAGACTTATCCAATGTTTGAATGATAGACCAATAGAAGCCGATACAATGTACGATGATCTGTAGGCATTTTGGCATCGACTAGACATGATCTGTAGTCTCGCCGATGAGCGATATGTTTGAAATCTGTTGATCAAGTGTTTGTCCTATATGTTCTATCTTGGACCAATGAGAGAAGCAGAATGCGAACCGATTAGCAATTGAACTGTTGTGATCGTTCTCTTGTGGGAAATGAAAAAACTGCTTGAGCAGGGATGAATAGTTTGGTCAAGGATTTGGTTTGAGAGTTTGACGGATGAGTGATCAGAATTGTGTGAACTTCATTGTATGTTGAATGAAAGCATTGTAACAGTGTGATTCGATACAAGGTTGATCAGGGAAATCTTGTTGATATAAAATTTTCATCTAAAAAGAAGATTATGTAACTTGTATGTAATTTTGTTTACTGTAATACAAGTGATCTTTCTTTGGTGTGGTGGGTTTTTCTCCCATAAGGGTTTTCCCACGTAAATCTGGTGTCAATTGTGTTTGAATATATTTCTCAATTCTCTTATTTCTTTCATATGCATCTTAGTGAACTGTAATTGCAAATTTTAAAAGGCATATCTACTCCTCTTATTTTTGACATTAGGAAAAAAAAAACCGCAATCGAATTTTCCTAACATATCAGAAGATATTTCCCATAGAAGATGATTGGTATATGTGGTCTAGTATGTTGGTTTTTTGGTTTGGTTCCTATTGTCTGAAAAAATTGATTCGAAGACCTTGGCCGACTTAGCACGTGCAATACTTTATGGATGTTTGGTCGACCTAATTGATGAGTATGATACATATATGCATATATGTCTCTCTAGAATATAGGAAAGAAGATATATAATATGGAAGATATGGGTTTTTACAAGGAAGTATATAGAGGTAGAAAAGGTTGTGAATATAGCAAAATAGAATAAGTGAAGCAAGCGAAGACAATAAATGTGTGATCAGATTAGAACTATTGAGTAATTACTGATATCTAGTCTACCTATACTAAGCTTCATCTGGAACTGAATCCAGCACAAAAAGGTGCAATTCACCATTTCACTTTTGGCAGTAAGCCATCACTTTTGTATCTTTGTGGCAGTGAGCCATCTAGGTTCTAGCCCTATGGATAGTGAGTCCTCACTTCAGGAAGTGTGCCTTATTATAGGTAGTGATCCTTTTTATAATTGGTTTTGATAATCTCTATAGTGTGAGTTAATCCTCACCGTGGTTTTTCCCTTATTGGGTTTTCCACGTAAATCTAGTCTTACTGTGTTTATGCGATAACTTTCAGTTTGTGTATTTATAGATAAATCTTTAATGATTTAGTTATGGTAAATAGTAAAATCAATTATATTGGTGACAACTTATTCACCCCCCTCTCAGTTGTCCTGTTCAACAAGTGCTACTTTCAAATATTAGTTTTTGTTATTTCCAAGCTTTCCTAGTTTAGAATTTTCTTTCAGTATTAGGAGCTATTATGTTTTATCCCTTCAAATACCAAAAAAAAATCAGTAAAATTGTGCAAGAGTCATTGCTATACAAATTCATACCTATTGTATGTGGAGGTAGAGAGATGCTTTGGAAAGATTCCTCCCCTCAAAAAAATAAGCCAGAGTAGATATTGGTGACCACAGTGGTCAAGGTGAGGGTATTCCTAAAGAAGAACTTTCCCTTTCACCAACATCTACTGCAAACATAGAAGGGACCTTCCAAACAATGGTTGATGCAGCAATGGATGATCCACTAGAACATGTGCCTTAAATTTCCAATTAACAATCAAGATAGGGCTACTGTGTTGAAGAATATACCTCCTTCAGCATTACTAGTCTTCTATGGTTTGGTAATTGAAGATACAAACACATTCTTATTCGATCTTGATGTCCTATGTAGGAGCTATGATTACACAATTGATGTGTAAGTGCAAAATATGGGGGGCCAAAAAGGGGTCTTAAGTGGCCACTTTTTTTATGAAATCAAAAAATATTGACCTTGGATGTGAAATTGAGGATAGTTACACTCAAAAAAAATAGATACAATAAAAACAAGGATCGTAGTGCTTTGAATCTACTTTCTAAACTACTTTTTCTAAAAAAATAGTAGAGAATAAGGGGTTCAAAGAGTGATCCATATAAATTGGCCATAGTGATTTTTCTGGCTCCCTCAAAAGGTTAACTTTTTTTTGGTATTTTTAAAATTGCTTCGATGAGAAATTAGCTAGCAACATGTAGTTTATGCCCAATTTTTTTGATAATTTTTTAATGAATATTTAATTTTTTACTAATTTTCAAAGTGGACACTTCTTAAAAAACAAAATTTTGGTTGTGCTACCCCTATAGATTTTGAAAACTAATTGAAAATCATTTTTTTTAATATGTGTAGGATGGAGTCTAGTTTCTAAAAATGTAATTTATTTGAAATTTTGATAAACAATTAATTTATGAAGAAAAAATACCAAAGACTAGTTTTTGCGAAAAAATAGACACAAAAAAAAATTAAATTAAATATGAAAGGCTTAACATTGTCAAAATATGAAAAAAATTACATTGCTAGATAGCTAAGAGAGAGCCTAACATTACCCAAGTGTTTGATTTGTTTGACCTTGAAACATGTGCAAACATGATGCTTCGAATGAATGCAATTATGTGAAATATTGTAGAATTTACAAAAACGCGTCTTTGGACATTAGGAAGGCACTCCAAGCCTTTGGGTTGGTATTCCAAAGAAAATACCAAGCCTAAGGCTTGGGGATTCCCAAAGCAAGAAATAATGTGAGTGTGTTATAACATGCTTGCATTATAACATGCTCATGTTATTTCATAGTTTTGACATATTTTTTGTATTTGTGCTTGATTTTCCTAAGCAAGACATAACGTGAGTGTGTTATAATGCACTTGCGTTATGTCTTGCTTTGTGTTAAATTCTAGTCTACTAAATATATGTATATATTTGTATGTATGCATGCATGCATGTATGCTCGTATGACATGAATGTATGTATGCATGCTTGTATGTAAGTATGTACACTTATATGTATATATGCCAATATGTATGTATGTATGTATGTATGTATGTATGTATGTATCAGTGTATGTATGTATGTAAGATTGTATGTACGTATGTATGTATGCTTGTATGTATTTAAGTATGTATGTACATGAATCTATGTATGTATGTTTTCTTATATGTATGTATTTATGTATTTAGAGGTGTTAGAACTGAAAATTTCCATCTAAAACCCTAAGGTTTTCCCATAAAATCCCATAAAAAAACCTAAGGTTTTATTCTCATTTGAGCTTAAAATTTTCACTATCTTCTCATTAAAATTCATTTTTCCATCCTTAATATTCAATTACCTTTATCGCCTTTCACAAAAGCTAAAAATGACTTATATCCTATACCGCTGACTTAGTATTTATTAAAATCCAACTCACCACTTTACCGTGGCCTCCCATAAAAGGCCTACGGTATGGCGGTACTGGTTAGCTGGTAGGAACAAAGCGCTTACCGCGCTACCGCACGCAGTCTAAACATAGACCGTCGTAGTGCAGTGGTGGTAAGTCAACAGCAAGGGTAGCAGCAAGGAAATATACACGATACCGTGGAGGGTTTGAGTACAGATTGTGGTAGAGCGATAGAAGTTTAACATGCAACGGTGGTAATAGTTGATGGCGAATAGTTAACAATGGAGGAGATGGTAAGCGACTACCGCTATACTACACATAGTGGAGATGAAGACCATAGTGCCTACGGTAAAATATCGAGGGAAGCGGCTAACGGATACCATGGTACCGCTGATAGCAAATGCAAAGACCGCGATAGCATGGTAAGCAATGATGGAGACCGCGACAGTCAGTATGGGGTCGGGTACCGCCATACCATGGGTAGAAAATTCAAAGGTTGCGGTAGAGCGGCAAATACAAAGGAAAACTCGTAGTAATATTTTAAGTTAAATATAAGGAGTGGATAAAAGTAAAATAAAGGCGAGAAAAGGTATAAAGTGAGAAAATCAAAAGCGAGACTATGTAAAAAACATTTAATTTGCTGATAAGGCAATATAATTAAATGTTTTAATTTTTGTCATGGAATGTAAAGTGGGTGTAACTGAAAATGAATGGTTGCAATGCTTAGAATCTACTGTATAAATACTTGTAAAAAATCAATTGAGAAAAAAAAAAGATAGTAGAGGATAGAAAGCAATAGTTAGACTGTAGGAGGGAGATTTTTCCCGAGAAGGGACTGGGATGGAAATAATGTACATAATTTTCTTGAAGCAGAAACGATGAAGACTGATGTTTTAAAATGGTGATTTTCTCTTTGGTGTTTAGTTGTTGTGTTGCATCAATTTATACTCTTTATTTCGGTTGTCTCCAACTTGAGGTCTTTTAATTATTTAAATCAACATATCAAGCATATTCCTTGATTTATCAAAATATATTCCATTTTGTGTGATTTGATTAATTGGTGTTTGCAAGTCAGAATTAATTATCTTAATAAATCACAGTGGTTTTAAGATTTCTTTTGGATAGTTAAAGAAGAACCTGATAGAGAAACATTCCAGCACTATTTATGCAAGCCATAGACTTAGTGAATTTTTATGCCAGCCATAGAATTTTTAGAGTGCCTAACAACTAGAGTTAAGTCAATAAGGGGAAACATTTATCATTTTGACTCCATTTCCCATGTGGATAGAAGGCACTGATCTGCCACAACCCAGAGATACAAATCCATACCAAACAATTTATTCAAAAAACTTTCATTTGTGCAGTAGGAGTAGGAGTAGGTGTAGTGATTTTATTTGTCCACTTCCCTTTGCCATTGTGGGTAGATAGTTCAAACTGGAAATACATTTAAATCTACAACATACACATAGGTGCACCCGCCTAGGTTTTGTAGAGCCTGAAGAGAAGAAGTACAATTGCATCAATCGGCCATGTTAGCTGGCCAAAAGTGTTGTAAGAGCTTGGAAACCTCTCATGGTTCAAACCTGCATTTTTGAGAGCCAAAAAATTGGTGACTCTACTGGGGATTACTCAGGAAGATTTTCAACCTTTCCATTTATAGTCAACAAAAATTTCACATTTTGTTTGGAGATTCCACTAGGGGCAAACCAAAGCAATATCATAATCTATTTCATTTTCCTACTTTTGGAAAAGTAGGTGGCGACTCTGTTTTGATTTGATATATAATGCATAAATATTGTGGAGCAATAATATTTTGTCAAAATGGTAGAAGAACAAAGAAGACACCAGACAAGGAAAGAATTAGAAGAAATGAAACAACAAGTGTTACACTGGGAACAAAAAAACCTACAATTGAAACAAAAAATACTGCAATTGGGACTTGAATTTGACAATGAAGGTAGTATGTGCTATTCACAGTAGAACACTTATACACCACAACCATTACCTCATATGAATCGTCTTCCATTTCCTGAAAAAAGATCAATGATCTACCAAAACCCATATGGCCCTCCAAATTTTGTCTCAATTATTGATAAACCATTTAACTTTAGTAATATCCAAGGTTACCCAAATCCTTACCCCTACGATGAGATAGAACTTTTATGTAGATCCCTAAATTTCATGGAGAATAGAATGAGTCAACTTATGAGCATATGGAACAATTCTCGAATGTCATTGTCAACTTTCAAGTTTATCTAGAGGATGTCATTATGAAATTTTTTTCAAGATCTATGAGGGATAGTGCAAGGGAATGGTTTAAAAATTTTCCTATACAAAGTATATCTTCATGGGAGGATCTGAAAGAAATATTCTTGAGCCAGTATGAGGACAAAGATGATGAGTATTTACATAATCAAGAAGGAGGTCAAGGTCTCTTAGATGAAATTTTTGACATAAGGAGACACAAAGGAGAATTTTCACACTCTTTACTTAACAGAATGATGAAAATCCATTTGAAAATACCTTATGATCTTTTGCCTAGTGATCTTGTACTCATTGAGCAATTCATGAGAATATATGACCCCGATCCAGTTCATTGGTCTAAGTCATCAGAGCTGACTACTATTGGGGAGTTGGTGTTATGGATACACAGGCATGAGCATACTAGCAATATCAAATCTGATGACATAAGTAATAGTATGGGTAAAGATGGATAAATCGATCAAATGATGCAACCAATAAAGGATGCTTATGCAAGTGAAAATGATGAAAATCTACGTGAGGAAGTTGAAGATGATGATGATATGAGTGGTCAATCATACATATTAGATGAGGACTACAATGATGAATATGTTCTTGAAGATACACTTTATAAGGAATATTTTGGTGACAAAGCAAGCAAAAATGAGCAAATTGAGCCCTCATTCTCATACCAACACCATGATGGCACAATTGATGATAAGAAAAAATTCATAGGAGAAAGCTTGCATAAGGAGGATGAAGATATAGAAGATATCTCCTGCATAATATATTGTGACAGTGTGTGTTATGAGGGATCCATTGAATACTCAAATTGTGAAGATGAAATGGTGGATGTTGATCTATAACAGGATGATTGTTGTAGTTCATATGGAGATCAAGAAGTTGGAGAAATAGCAGGATATCTGGTTGAAACATGTTCACTCAGTAGTGAGCAAGTTTCAGATTTGTTAACTCTTGAATACTAGAAGTGTGCGCTTAAAGATGAGTCCAAAGTTTTGGCTCCAGCCTACATTTGTTTTGACAGTGAAAGTAACAATTCATGTGATCCCATTTTCATCTATCACAATGATGAGGATTTCTTTGAAGCTGATCAAAAGTTTGTTTGTGTCCAAAATGAGGTATGTGATTTAAATAATTTTTGCCTGCAAGAGGAAGATATTGGTTTACATATAATTGATGATGAGTGCCCAATGTTTGTTGATTCAAGTATATATGAGGATGAATGTATGAATCAAAAGTGTGTGTCAGTGCCAACTGGTGATAGGAAAGAAATAGAAAAGAGTTTTGATTTGATTACTTTAGAAGATGCTAATGAGGTAGAAAATTTTGATTCCCAAGAAAAGCATTCGGATTTTCAGGTCCCAGTATAGTTGTTTGATCATTCAGCATCATATGACAGTGAGCATGCCTATGAATGTTTTGTTAAATGTGGATACACTTTGTATGCTGAGGGTGATAAATATTTTCCATGTGATAATGAGAATGACAAAATGCAGAGTGGTGAAAAGAATATGAATCAGGCTGAACAAAATGCTTTTTTGAAGGCTTTTAATGACAATGCATGTTGCAGGACAAGTGGAATGGATAGTTTCAAGAAAGGTCTGGTGAGCTCAAAATAGAATAAGGTCTATGACAGAGGAAAATGCAGATTTTCCTTTTGGGTGGCTTAGGGCCATCCTTTATGGTTTAATTTTTGAACCATGGTAGGTACAGAGGATTAAGGATTGCCAGTGCATGGACAATTCTTAGCAATGCCTCTTTAATCATTTTCTTCCATGCACAGTAGTTTAGGGTTTTCTATTCTCCATTTGCTCCATCTTTCATATCATGCTTTGATCGTTCCCTCCATCTGCTATGGCTTTCATTTTTCATTTTTTTGCTCAGTCTGCTCTACCAAAGATATTATGGATTCTTGCAGTGAATGTACTATCACTCATCCCCAATAGGAGCCACTATTAGAACTGGAAATTTCCATCTAAAACCCTAAGGTTTTCCCACAAATTTCCATAAAAATCCATAAAAAAACCTAAGGTTTTATTCTCATTTGAGCCTAACATTTTCACTATCTTCTCATTAAAATTCATTTTTCCATCCTTAATATTCAAATACCTTTATCGCCTTTCACAAAAGCTAAAAATGACTTATATCCTATACCGCTGACTTAGTATTTATTAAAATCCAACTCACTGCTTTACTGCAGCCTCCCACAAAGGGCCTGCAGTATGGCAGTACCGGTTAGTTGGCAGGAACAAAGCACTTACCGCGCTACCGCACGTGGTCTAAACATTGACCACGGTAGTACAGTGGTGGTAAGTCAATAGCAAGGGTAGCAGCAAGGAAATATACCATGATACCGCGAAGGGTCTGAGTATAGACCACGGTAGAGCGGTAGAAGTTTAACATGCAATGACGGTAACGGTCGATGGAGAACAGTTAACAACGGAGGAGACGGTAAGCGGTTATTGCTATACCACACATAGTGGAGACAAATACCACGGTGCCTGCAGTAAAATGTCAAGGGAAGAGGCTAACGGTTACCGTAGTACCGCCAATAGCGAATGCAAAGACCGTGATAATGCGGGAAGCAACGATGGAGACCGTGATGGTCAGTATGGGGTCGGGTACCGCCATACCACAGGTAGAAAAGTCAAAGCCCACGGTAGAGCGGTAAATACAAAGGAAAACTCGTAGTAATATTTTAAGTGAAATATAAGGAGTGGATAAAAGTAAAATAAAGGCGAGAAAAGGTATAAAGTGAGAAAATCAAAAGCGAGACTATGTAAAAAAACATTTAATTTGCCGATAAGGCAATATAATTAAATTTTTTAATTTCTGCCATGGAATGTGAAGTGGGTGTAATTGAAAATGAATGGTTGTAATGCTTAGAATCTACTGTATAAATACTTGTAAAAAATCAATTCAAGAAAAAAAAAAGATAGTAGAGGATAGAAAGCAGTAGTTAGACTGTAGGAGGGAGATTTTTCCCAAGAAGGGACTGGGATGGAAATAATGTACATAATTTTCTTGAAGCAAAAACAATGAAGACTGATGTTTTAAAATGGTGATTTTCTCTTTGGTGTTCAGTTTTTGTGTTGCATAAATTTATACTCTTTATGTTGGTTGTCTCCAACTTGAGGTCTTTTAATTATTTAAATCAACATATCAAGCATATTCCTTGATTTATCAAAATATATTCCATTTTGTGTGATTTGATTAATTGGTGTCTGCAAGTCAGAATTAAATTCTCTTAATAAATCACAATGGTTTTAAGATTTCTTTTGGATAGTTAAAGAAGAACCTGGTAGAGAAACATTCCAGCATTGTTTATGCAAGTCATAGACTTAGTGAGTTTTTATGCTAGCCATAGAATTTTCAAAGTGCCTAACAACTAGATTTAAGCCAATAAGAGGAAACACATATCATTTTGACTCCATTTCCCATGTGGATAGAAGGCACTGATCTACCACAACCCAGAGATACAAATCCATACCAAACGATTTATTCATAAAACTCTCATTTGTGCAGTAGGAGTAGGAGTAGGTGTAGTGATTTTATCTATCCACTTCCCTTTGCCATTGTGGGTAGATAGTTCAAACTGGAAATACATTTAAATCTGAAACATACACATAGGTGCACCCACCTAGGTTTTGCAAAGCCTGAAGAGAAGAAGGTACAATTGCATCAATCAGCCTTGTTAGTTGGCCAAAAGCATTGTGAGAGCTTGGCAACCTCTCATGGTTCAAACCTGCATTTTTGAGAGCCAACAAGAGGGAGGGAGAATTATAAGAGAGAGAGAGAGAGAGAGAGAGAGAGAGAGAGAGAGAGAGAGAGAGAGAGAGAGAGATTTGTCTAGGTAGGGTGGGAGGGAAAGAGGGAGGGAGAGACCTAAGAGAGAGACTTGAGAGAGGGAGTGAGGTGGGAGGGAGAGACCCAAGAGAGAGGGAGATTGAGAGGGAGTAGGAGAGAAGGGTTTTGAGTGAGATGGAATTATATAGGTAGGGTGGGAATGATAGAAGGAGAGAGAGAGGGGGGGTGGGAGAGAGACCTAAGAGAGAGGGAGAGGTAGAGAGGGAGAGATAGAGAGGGTTATCTAGGTAGGGTGCTAAAGGGAGAGAACTTGGAGAGAGGGAGTGTGAGAGATAGTGATTGATAGAGAGAGAGAGAGGGAGTGGGATAGAGATAGAGGGAGTGAGAGAGAGAGAGAGATATTTATCTAGGTATGGTGCCAAAGGGAGAGACTTGAGAGATCAGGAGAAGAGAGGAGAGAGATAATTGAAAGAGGGAAAGGGTGTGGGAGGGAGATACCTAAGAGAGAGAGAGAGAGAGATTGGGAGAGAGAGAGAGGAGGTTGGAGTGAGAGGGACTTATCTAGGAGGTTGGAGTGAGAGGGACTTATCTAGGTAGGGTGGGAAAAGAGAGAGAGAGAGAGGCCCAAGAGGGAGAGGGGGTGGGAGGGAGAGAGAGGGAATGGGAGAGAGGGGGTTGGAGTGAGAGGGTTTTATCTAGGTATGGTGGGAGGGATAGAGGGAGGGAGATATGGGATTGGTGTAAGAGGGACTTATCTCAGTAGGATGGGAGGGCTAGAGGGAGGTCAAGAGAGAGAGAGAGAGGGGGTGGGAGGGAGATAATTGAGAGAGGGGGAGTAGGAGAGAGAGGGAGTGGGAGAGAGAGAGAGAGACCTAAGAGAGGGAGAGGAGTGGAGTGGAGAGAGAGGGGTGCAGGAGGGAGACAATTGGAGAGAGAGTGGGAGTGGGGAGAGAGAGAGAGAGAGAGAGAGACCCAAGAGAGGGAGAGAGGGGTGGGAGGGAGAGAGGAGTGGGAGAGACGGGCTGGAGCAAGAGGAATCCATTTAGGTAGGGGTGAGAGGATATAGAGGAGATGGGTGGGGAGAGAGACCCAGAGAGGAAAGAGAGAGAGAGAGAGAAAGCATCTAGGTAGCTAGGAGGAGAGAACTGGAGAGGATAGGAGGCAGAGGGAGGAGAGAGTGAAACGGGAGACAGGACTGAGAGAGAGGGAGTGGAAGAGAGACATAGGGAGGAGAGAAAGCTATCCAGTTAGGGGACGTGAGAGAGACCGGAGAGACAGGGAGAGAGAGAGAGAGGGAGGGGAGAGAGAGAAATAGAGAGGGAAGGAGAGAGGGAAGGAGAGGTAGGGAG